>JACEEZ010021760.1:19558-46827 GCA_016584305.1 Chionoecetes opilio
CCCCGAGGCCGCCACTGTTTATAACCATGCAAGAATCTGTTATTAGGGGGAAAATAAAATCACACGACAAAGGAACCTATTATATTATTCCTTATAAAAACTCACACCATCGTAAAGTCATAGATAAGCTGTAAAGTCAAATTACAGATTTATCTGCTGTTAAAAGATACATAATACGGTCTGGGTCTTGGTCTGGGGAGACTGGGCTCGGACTCTGGGCTTCTTTTTCTTTTAATACCTTTGCTGGTGACCACTGGTAGTATTTAAAATAAACCATAGATCAAGAAATATTTCTACACATGTGTAAAAACCGATAAATATTCATTCTTGACGTATATGGCCACATCAACAAAACTTCAAAATATATGTTGTTACCTCATTATAAGGCACGAAACCAACTGTGAATAAATTATAAGAATATGTACATAAGAATTTTATGAACAACCACTCGTATATTAACAATCTCCGAGGTCCACAAAAGAAATTAGGAAGTTAAAATTCTGGCTGTATGTAGTATCTATATCCTTAACCAAAACGATCCTATTTGTCACGTCCACTGACCACTAAAGGCGGTTTCACACTGGCGTCGTATAGACGTCGCTAAATATTCCCTATGATTATTATACTTTCAAATGATATAACAGGTTGAAGACTATTATAATACCCAAGAATTTTCCAAGAATATGCCGTACATGTATAGTAAAATTACGAATATAAATTAAACTAAAAAAATTACTAAGAAATCCATTTACATATGATTAGCCTATTTGCAGACGCCTACTCATTAACCTACTGTAGACGGACATTGTTTTTCTCTTAAGTCTATCAATAGTGGTGTTCCTCAGGGTTCTGTCCTATCACCCACTCTATTATTCATTAATGATCTAAGTCTAACTCAAAACCCAATTTCTTCACATATCTACTCGACAAAACCTACCAGATAACTATCCCCTCTTCTTCAATGACACTCAACTATCTCCTACTGCAATGAACATTCTTGACTGTGCTTTACTAAAAATCTGAACTGGAAAGCTCACATATCTTCTCTTGCTAAATAGCTTCTAAAAAGTTAGGTGTCCTGTGGCATTTTTGGGTTTCATCGTTTCATGAGTTTTTCTCCCTCCCAGTTGCTTGCTCTCTACAGGGGCCTTATCCGCCCATGTATGGAGTATGTCTCACATGTTTGGTGGGATCCACTCATACAGCTCTCCTAAACAGGGTTGAGTCGAAAGCTTTTCGTCTCATCAACTTCCCTCTTCTGACTGACTGTCTTCAATCTTTAAATCACCGCCACAATGTTGCTTCTCTTACAATCTTCTACCGTTATTTTCATGCTTACTGTTCTTTTGAACTTGCTAACTGCATGCCTCCCCCCCTCCCGCGGCCTCGCTGCACAAGACTTTGTACTCATTCTCATCCCTATTCTGTCCATCTTCCTAATGCAAAAGTTAATCAGTATCTTTCTTTCTTTACTCTTTTATCCCTTTCACTGGTAAACTCTGGAACTCTCTTCCTGTTTCTATTTTTCCACCTTCCTACGACTTAAATCTTTTCAAGAGAAGAGTAATAAGACACCTCCTGAACCAAATTGGCCCACCCCCCTTTCTTTATTCTCTTACTGTCTTCTTTTTAGGGACTGGCAATTAAGCGGGCTTTGTGTTACCCATTTTTTGTACCCTTGGCCAGTCATTTGTGATGTGTGTAAAAAAAAAAAAAAAACTACAACCCGTATTTCTGACCGCCTTGGAGACACGCCCAACATTCTTGATCTTTTCCTATCTACTAACCCTTCTGCTTACTCTGTGAAACTATTCTCTCCGTTGGGTTCCTCCGATCACAATCTTATTTCTGTAACCTGTCCTATCGCTCCGGTACGTCTCGGGACCCACCTAAGCGGAGGTGCTTCTGGCACTTCAACTCAGCTAAGTGGGAAGACCTAAGGCAGTACTACTCTGATTTTCCATGAATGATTACTGCTTCCATGTCAAAGACCCATCTCTTTGTGCAGAGCGCATAACTGAGGTCATAGTCTCTGGCATGGAGGCGTACATTCCACACACTTTCTCTAATCTTAAAGCCCGTTAACCTTGGTTTAACTCTGCTTGTTCTCATGCTGTCCGAGATAGAGAGGTGGCTCACAAATGGTACCTCAAGCATCCATCTCCTGAAACTCATGCCCTTTATATTTCTGCCCGAAATCATGCCAAATTTTTACTTCAACTTACCAAAAACTCTTTCATTCATAGAAAATGTCAAAATCTTTCTGAATCAAATTCCTCTCGTGACTTCTGGCATCTAGCTAAAAACATCTCTAACAATTTTTTTTTCTTCATCTTTCCATCCTATGCTTTTAACCCAGATGCTCCACAGCTGTCTCATCTACTTCTAAAGCTGAACTCTTCACTCCTTCCCATACCAAGCACCTCTCGACAGGAAACATCAACTTGCCCGCCGCCTTGTAGGCCTCCTTGGCCTCCACGACAGATTGTCTCTTACAGATACAACCCGATGGGAAGGATCGGTTTCAGGGCAGGGTGCCACATGCCCATATAGCTGAAGTAGGCACTGACGGACTATGCAGGTAATAGGCCTCGATTCAGTCTCACGGTGTAATCGCTGATTTGACATGTAATCATTCCAGCGATACCCCATGATTCTGCGAAGACACTTATTACCTAGTATAGTAATAGTTACTTAGTAGGCCTTCTGTGTATCAACAGTTATTCTGGAACCACTAGGAGGCTTTTATTCCTCATTTTATGTAATAAACTTCCCTTACTTTGCAGCTTTCTGTCAGTGGAGAAGGACTCATGCTTAGATATTAAATTTATTTGCTTTCATTTATATTGTTTCATTATAATTTTTTTTTCTTGATTTGTAATTACTATACTTTCTTCTTTACCTATGAAAAATTAATAGTTATGCCATTGTAACTCCCATGCATTGCCCTTTAGGATCCACATAGGAGGAAGGCTAAATCAGCAGAAAGTAAACACAATCAATGTCTTTGACCGTCACACCAAATTGCTTCAGAGGGAGAGGGCTGCCAAGAATCCTGATGCTCCACTCTATGATTATCTCAAGGAGGAGGTACCTGTCAATGTGCCCCCCCCCCCCCTCTCTCTCTCTCTCTCGCTCTCGCTCTCCTCGCTCTCGCTCTCGCTCTCGCTCTCGCTCTCGCTCTCGCTCTCTGCTCATCGCTCTCGCTCTCGCTCTCGCTCTCGCTCTCGCTCTCGCTCTCGCTCTCGCTCTCGCTCTCGCTCTCGCTCTCGCTCTCGCTCTCGCTCTCTCTCGCTCTCTCGCTCTCTCGCTCTCTCGCTCTCTCGCTCTCTCTCTCTCTCTCTCTCTCTCTCTCTCTCTCTCTCTCTCTCTCTCTCCTCTCTCTCTCTCTCTCTCAATAAGTTTAAAACTTGAATATATCATTATATATAAATAGCCTGTAGGTTAATTTTCAAATTATTTATTTTCTGAAGGACATTTTACATAAAGTGTTTGAAGTTTGATTTTCAAGTGCTTCCTATTCTGAAGGACATGCAGCTTAGATGAAATTACTGAGCTTAGCTATATTCTTGCAGGTTGGTTACCGTTTATCTGAAAGGATCCTTGACATTAAACGAGAGTTAAAAGTTGGACTGGATCTGGGCTGTGGTCGGGGATATGTTGCCAAGAGCATCACAGATGTAAGTATAGCTGTATATATAAGCTCATGTAAAGTATAGAAGTATAACAGTGATAACTATTAACCTTTTGAAGATATGTCAATTTTTCATTGTACAGTACAGTAAAGCCTTATAACTCGGCACGATAGGGGCTCTGGCCCTTGCCGAGTTATTCAATGTGCCGAGTTATGCAATGTCCTCCTCTGATATGGGTTAAAAAAAAAAAAAAAAAAAAAATACAGTACTGTAAAAGCATAAAACTACACTTACCAATGAACGTGTAGCAGCAGGCATGTAACCCAAAGGGAGAGGGGAGCCTTGTTGTAACATGTAGAAGATGTTAGGGGGACTCAGTCGCATTTTAACACTGGTATCACTTTAATCACTTTATAATCACAACTCTGTACTGTATTGTATACAGTACTGTACCTGTACAACTTAATTTACATCACTTGAGCACTTAATTACTGCAACACTATGCCCTGTCCATTTACTCTACCTTCGACTGCGAGTGCAGGGGGGGACACGGGGGGGCGGCATGAGCCTCTAATCACAGGCGTCACTATAAGAATCCTACCTGAGCCACCAACGGGCGAGGGCCAACCATCCCAGCCCTCGATTGAGCCTCCCGGGCCTACCATCCCACCCCTAGAGCTCACTGCCTACACGCGCTATAGGCATAGGGGAAAAAAGAAAAAAAAAAAGAAAAAAAAAAACCTTCTTTGCCATGCCGAGTTATATCAAATTCCGAGTTATACAGTGCCGAGTTATAAGGCTTTTACTGTATATACATATTGTGATTTTGTGATTATAAATTTTTTATATATTTTAATTAAAAAATTTTATTTAAGAAAGGCACTTATATGAAAAAATAAATATAATTTTTTGAGGGTTAACTCCTTGAAGTACAAGAGTCCATTTTCTCCTGTCCATACGTTATTCTTGAACACTCCATCCATTTCATTGCTCCCATCCCACTTTCTCAAGTGTTTCAACACTTAGATCTCCCATTTTTTTGGTTTTTACTGCACCTGTGAAAGTGTGAATACAGTGATGTATGATGCCATATCCTGCTAGGGAGTAGATAGACTAATATTTACAGAAGGGTGTTGCCATGCGGGCATTGATATCTTGAAATGCTTAATGATAGTTTGGCTTGTTTTGAGGACCATAGGTTTGATTTTTTTTTCTTAAACAAAACATCGCTTGTTATCCTTTTCTGTTTTATTGTTTAAAGGTAACTGGGATCAACCCATTTAACATACAGAGTCAATGACCTGTGGGGGTGATTGCCAGTGATGCCTCTCTTGAGAGGCATGGGAGTAACTTACTTCCCAGCCCAGAGGTACACATCTATAAGGTGGTATTGGCTAAAACGTGGTCAAGCGGTTTTAAGTAATGTATAAATATTTAAGTGCCAAAGAATCTAGTTAGATATATGCTATTAATATATATTTAGGGTGTCCCTTATTTGGCAATTTTCGAATTTCAACTGGGACGGGCAGTCATATTGATCCATTTACTCAAAAAACGACGTGTGCAAAAATTTTTGAAAAATATTTATATATAGGGTCGCGCAATGAGTCTAAAATCTGACATTTCTCATTAATTTTACTAGGGTTCTTGGTTTTTATAATAATACATGCATGACATTTTGGCTTGTATGTCACGCTTTGAATCTAGGAAGCCCTTTCAAACATGTTGTACTGGTTGTGTGGTGAAAGTATCTCTGGCCACACCCTCTCTATGTCACGTTTCGGACTGGATTTCGTCAATAAGTTAAAACATGTCAGCCGGCAGGCATAACTGCTGGAGCTGTCGCTAATCGTCCTGGGCGGACAGCCGCTACGTGGGATCAGGATATGCATCCTGGTGCCCTCCACCATGCCCGCTGTATGGCGAAAATCATTTACGCCATCAAGATCTACCTGTTCCGCGATCCAGAGCAGTTCCCCCTCACTGCAGGAGAGAAACCTGAATTGACACCCCGTCGCTTTCACTGTCTCGACATACGTGTCGTCTTGGTTCCGTGCGACATCCCAACTGCGGACGGCACGAGACCTCAACTGCTCAGATCTTGGTGTCCTACCCCGACAGGGCAGTGGCCATGGTGACGGCAACAGTCTTCGGGTGCCATCTCTGGTACTTGAGCGAGAGGAGAGTTACTCTTTCGTTCTTCGACGATCACTAGCCATTGAGACGAAGAGGGAGATGATGAGGGCTCTGCAGAGAAGAGCTCCCGGGAGCAACGGTCGAGCTTACATGCACTGATCTGGCAAAGAAAACTGTTGAAATTTTCCCGTGACGTCTGTCACCCGGGCCTTTTCGAGATCCTTGGGTTGGATGTGGGTCTTTTGGCACCCCGGACCCCCGGCGGGGCCCCGAAAATTCGGGGAAATACACCGCCCCCGGGCCCCCCTTGGTAAAGGAAACTGCCCACGGGGGAAGGGAAATTCACTGAGCAAAGGTGTCCCCCTGATGCAGGCCCTTCAACCTACCCCTTCCCCAAAGAAGGGAAGGGAGTAGGGGGCAGTTCCTTTTTCCAAGTCGTGGGGGGAACACCGGGGGGGGGGGAAAATTTAACCCGCCGCCCAAAAGTCCCACAGAGACTAAACTAGGGACAATGAGGGGGGGAGGGGCCCATGAAAACCCCCTTTTTCCCTGGGAGGGGCTAGTAATCGAGAGAGGGGGACCTAAAATAAACGCTGTGAAATGAAACTGCAAACCCCAACTACTTTTTATTACCTCAAAAAATTAAAACATTAAAATCTGTTAGTGACAAATAATTTTAAAAAGGGACCTATATCGGCACATAAAAAAATGCCCCAATTCTTACAGAAAATAAAAAAAACTTTAACCTCTTTGCGCGACCCCTAAATTTAATATTTCTAGACAGATTTTACAAAAGTTGTTCTTCCGGGCAAAGGGAAACCCTTGGGACCCCCCCGGGCCCGGGAAAAATTTAGGGAAAATTAAAAACCCCCATCAAAAAAGGGGGCCCCCTAAATTTTAATATATATATATAAAATTTTTAAAATATATATATATATTAATATATATATATTTTAATATATTATTTTAATATATAAATATATATATTATATATAGTTAATTATATATGTATAATTATATATAGTATATATAAAATATATATTTTATAATTATATTATATATATGTATATATATATATAAATATTATATAATATATATGTATATATAATATATTATATTATATATATATTAATTATATATATATATTGAAATATATGATATTTTTGTATATATTAAAATTTTGTAATATATTATATTATATTTTTAAAATATAATATATATGTATATATTTATATATATTTTAATAGAAATATAAAAAATATATAGATAATTATAAAAAGATTTTAATATTATATATTTTATATATTATTTTGGTATATATATATATATTTTATATATATGTATATTTTAATTATAATTATGTATTTTATATATATTTATAAAAGGAAATTAATATGTATATATAAAAATATTATAATGTAAAATATTTTTATATGTATATATGAAATATGTAATGTAATATATTTTTAATATATATATTATAAATTGTATATGTATAGGGTTATAATATATATATATATTTTATTTAATGTATATGATATATTATAGTTATATGTATTAGTATATGTATATATATATATATTATAATGAAGATAAAAACCCACGCGGGTAAAAAAACATTTGTTTGTTTTTTTTGGAACT
Source organism: Chionoecetes opilio (assembly GCA_016584305.1). Classification (NCBI taxonomy): domain Eukaryota; kingdom Metazoa; phylum Arthropoda; class Malacostraca; order Decapoda; family Majidae; genus Chionoecetes; species Chionoecetes opilio. The sequence goes on from JACEEZ010021760.1 coordinate 26,971, forward strand.
TTTTCGGCTTTTTACTAAGCCATCATCACCCTAAAATCGGATAAAATTTTTTTTTTTTTAAAAATGAAAATATACAAATTAAAAAATTTTTTGCGCATTTAAAATCCCTAACCAAAAATAAATAAAAAAACGAAAAAAATTAAAAAAACAGTAAAAAAAATACTACACCTCCCAAATTTTCAATAATATATTATTTATATTATTATATATAAAATATATATATATTTTGGGTATATTTTATATATATGTATATATAATATATATAGGGTTAAAATATATATATATATTTTTTGTATATATATATATATAGTATATATATATATTATATGAAATATAAATATTTTAATATATGTATTTTATTTTAATATAAAATTTTGTATATATGTATATATATTATGTATATATGAAATATAGGGTATAAATAAATATATATGTAAAATATTATATAATATATATATTTGTATATAATATATATAATTATATATAAAATATTTTAATATATTTTATATATAATAATATATTATATATTATTAGATATTATATTTGTATAATAAAATTTGTATATACCGTTTTCCCCGGCCCCAAAAGACGCATTTTTTTCCCTTTAAAAAGGGAATTGCAAATTTTCCCCCGCGTCAAATGCGGCCATATTAGCGCATGGAGGTCGGGCAGAGAAGGGCAAAAACGGGCCGGGTGGTGTTTTACAAAAGGGGGTCTGGAGTTATCTTTTGTTGAGCAGTAGTTCATTTGAGCAAAAATTTGTAACTGTTATCAACAGAAATTAAATACTAAAAAAAGGTTGGATTTTTAAGAGAAAAAAAAGAGCGGGGGGCAACAAGATAGCGATTGTTGCTGCCAAGAGGGCCCCTTTTTCAAGTAAACATCATCCACCCCCCTCTGTTTGTTTTCCCTTTCCCAAAACGTCTAAACTCGGGTGGGGCCGTTTTCACCGGGGGATCTTTAAATCGGCGAGGGCCCCCCCGCGCACGACCCTCCCCGCCCCCAATGGAAAAAAAACCCTTACCGCAATTAAAATGTCCCCTTTAAATTTCCCCCGCATTCGACTCGCCCCCACAAAAGTTGACAAACCCATTTGGGAAAGGAGTGATAAAAGAAGGGGGGAAAATGGTGAGGGAATTTTCGCTGGAATGAGTTTTTGTTGTAAAGGGAATATAAAACCCAAGGAGCGTTTTTAAATTTTTTATTTAAAAGGAGTGTGAGCGGTGAAGGGGGGGTGTAGTATTTTGGGGGGGCCCCTGCCCAATCCCACCAAGGAGGAGAAAGGGCGCTTTGGTTTTGTTTTTTTTTATTTGACACGAGCCCATTTAAAAACGGGGGGACGAGGTGCGCGGGGTTTTGGTCTCCGGGTTTTCCCTTTGGGCGGGTTTAAAATTACCTGGCGGGGTTGAAATTTTTTGTCGGCGGGGACAAGTCAGGTCAGCGTCAGGTCCCCCTCGGGCCTCTAACCGTGGTCCCAGCCCAGGGGGGGGCCTAAGCCGATGCAGGTGTGTAGTGCGTGTGGTGTTAGCGCCCCTACAGTGGTAAGCAAGGGTTTGGGTAGGAGGGTATCATAGGCCTTTTGTACCACCTTGACCCCCCCAAACCTCACCCCTTTTAAACCCCTACGGTAAGGAAAAAAGTATGAAAGGGCTAGTAAAAAGGTTTCAATGGTACCTTTAGGACGTCTTACCCCCCGGGTGCACCCCAAAACCAAGACCCTCACGGCACCACAACCCTCCCCCTCAAGGGCCAATCACACCCAATTTATCATGGTGAAATTGGTGCGGGCCCGTCTCATCACACCCCTTAAAAAATTTTTTACATTCAAAAAAATAACGTGTTACACTTTAAAAAACGGGGGCGCCGCCGCCCGGGTCCAATACAAACACCCTTTGGGCAAAGCAACGTTTTCTTTGGAAGAAAAATTTTACGTAATGAGACTGCCCCTGCTGATAAATTTTAGTTTTTTCAAGGCTTTTTGTACCCCAAAAAAGTATCTTTTAAAAGTTTAACTCCTCTTCTTCCAACAGAATTGCCAAATTAAAATCCAAAATTTCTTTTAAATTCCTCCCGTTAAACCATTCTCTTAAACAAGGGAAATTCCCCCCAAAAAAGGGAATGTTTTAAGAAATGGGAATAAAAGGGGGGGGTTTTACGGAAGTTTCCCCGGTTTGGGGGAAAAAAAAAAGGCCTCAAATTTTTTAAAGCGTTAAAAGTTGGTCCTAAAAAACCCTTTTTGGGGGCTTAAAACCTTTGGTTCGGAAAAAAAAAAAACTTAAACACCCCCATTCCCTCCTTTTTATTTTCCCCTTTTCCCCCCCCAAAAACCCCCCCTTTTCCCTTTGTTTCCCTCTTCCCTTTCCCTTTTTTTCCCCCCGGGCCGCCCTATAGGCCCCCCCCAAACCCCGGTGGGATTGGGGTGGCAGGCCGCCGGAAAAAAAAGTAAAATATAAAACAAATTAGGGAATGAATGGGGGGGGGAACCTTTTATTGAAATGGGGAATAACTTGGGGTAAACAAATTTTAAAAAAAAACAAGGTGGTCTTTAAAATAAAATAAAGGGCGTAATTTGTGCAATTGGGCCCGGGGAAGTAAATTTTACTTATTTAAACTCCGCCCACTAAATTTTTCTCTTTTGGGGGGGCAGAAAATGGGGATCCCCCCCAGGCGCCCATTTTAAAAAAATTTTCCTGAAAAATTTTAACATTGGGGTGGGGTGGGGGTTTCAACCCCGGTGCCCAAATTTTTAAAAAAAGGCGGGCCCCCTTGGAAAAAAATTTCTTATTAAACTCCTCCCTTAAAAATTTTTTTTTTTCCCTTTAAATTCCCCCCCCAATTTTTCCCTTAAAATTTTTCATGGGGGGGGCAATGGCCAAAAGGGATAAAAATTATTTAAAATTTAAAGTTTTTTTTTTAAATAAAAAAAAAAAAGGGGAAAAAGGGGTTTAAAAAGTAAAAGGGGACTTTTTAACAGGTAAGAAGTCACAAAAATTAAAAAACCCCCGCGGGTCTGGGAGCAATTTTCCCCAAACCCCCGAATTTTTAAAAGTGTCCGAATCTTCGTTTTATGTTGCTGGTTAGCACCAAAAATGGGGTATTATTGCTTAAATATAGTCAAATACTTAAATATATTCATGAGTGATATTTCATTTGGCAAAAGAAATGTATAAATTTGGGAATAAGTTATATCACACAAAAAAAAAGCCTTTTTGAGAAACCAAACGCAGGGCACAATCGGGAACCCTTTTATCAGTCTGATTCATCTCCAACACGGGAGGGGGTCTCTGTGTTTAACCCACGGGCCCCCACAACCCCCCCACCACCCGGCAACCCCCCCCGCCCCACCAAACCCCCCCCCCCCACCCCCCCACCACCCACCCACCAAACCCCCCACCCCCCACAGCCCATTTCCCCCTCCGCCCCACCCCCCCGCCCCCCTACCCAAAAGCCCCCTCACCCCTCCGCCCCCCACACAAACCCCCCCACCACACGCCCCTCACACACCGCCCCCCACACACCCACCCACCACACGCCCATCACCCATCCGCCCAAACCCCAAAACCCCCCCCCCACCCGCCCCTCATACATCCACCCACCACACACACCCCCCACACGCCCCTCACCATCCGCCCCCCACACCCCCCACCCACCACACACCCATCACCCCTCCGCCCCCCACACCCCACCCACCCCCCCATAAAACATCCGCCCACCCCAAAACACCCACCCCCACACGTCCATCACACACCCCCCCCCACACCAAACCCGCCCCTGGATGTTAAAGGGGAGATGCAATGGAGGATGAATCAACAAACCCGATTCGTCTAGGTTTTTGGCAAAGAATTTTAAATTTGGGGAAAATTTGAAAGTGGTACACGTTTGCCCCCCATACGTACAGGTCCCGAAAACATTAAAAAAATCCTCGACGCACTCGTGAAATTTGGGTGTGTTTGCAAATGATATTCAAATAAAAACCTTTATAGCGCCCTAAAAAATTCAGTTTTAAAATCAAGTTCTCTATAGAGTTTTGAAAAAAAATGCTAGGGGCCCTTTAAAAGCTTTAAAACAATTGATATCGATGTGCTACAGAAAAATCCCGCTACTACTCTTTGCTGTGGGGCCCTTCAAAAATGTAACCTTAAAAAAATATTCCTTAAGCCTCTGTAAGAGGTAAGAAAATTTTTACGACACTTTTTAAATCCGGGAACATCAAAAAGATTTTTTTAGCGCTACAAACGTATTTTGGGGGATGGCAAAACGGGGGGGAGCTTAAATAAGGATAATTTTTTCTCCGGCGGACACTACAAAAAAACCCTATAGTTAAATCGATTTGTAATGTCGATTAAGCATCACTCTTCATGGGAAAAATTTAATTTTTTTTGCTTGGTTTAAACCAACCTGAAACGTGCCTGCTCTGATTGCACCCGCAGTCCCCCCCCCATCGAAAGGCCCTCCACTCATTTCCATGTGGGAAAGGTTGACGGCCCCGTGAACAAGAACAAAGACTGTAATTTTTAAGCATAAAGGACGGGAGGGGGAGCGGCGGCACATTTGTATCGGCGGCCCATTTCGTCGGGTCCTTCACTGCACAGTGAATATTGTATTTAGGTACATGCTCATAATCATTTGCTTTCCCTACAAATCCTTTTTTTTTTATAACATTTGCTAAATAAAAAAATAAAAAAATTCCTTCAAAAACCCCAATATATTTTTTTTTCTCAAAACCTCCCTATAAAATAGGGGTGCGTCTTATAGGGAGGTGCATCTTATGCGCCGGCAAATACGGTATATATATATATATATTATATATATATATATACTATATATATATATATATATATATATATATATATAATATATATATATATATATATACAGTCAAACCTCGATATAACGGACTAAAGGGGGGGGAGGAGTGGTCTGTTAAAACGATTGTCCGTTATAGCGAGGGTATTCTCCCAAGGGGGGAAAAATATATGAAAAAACCGGAAAAATTGTGAAATAAATGAGAAATAATTACAAACACAACCAGACTGTGTAGCTATCTTGGGAGGTAAACAGTGACTGGCACTACACGCTGAATTTGGTCCGCTCCTACACGTGAAATAAATGAGAAATAATCACAAACACAACCAGAACGTGTAGCTAGTCAAGCTCAAGCTCTAGTGAAAGGTAAACAAATTACTACGAGCCAGATTCAGCAGTGGCTTCCAAAGGTATTGCTTATTATCATGACTAATGCTCATTATTATATATAGTATATGGTTGTGAAGTGCAGTTCTATACACGTGTCACTATTTAGGTCAGTGTATCACTGCGTGTCGCCTTAGATAAGGGTGATTTAGGGTGTTGAGGTGACAGGGAGACGTAGCAGCAGCCACGCCATAACACTAATAGTCACTATTTTAAACAATACACACCTTCTACCACTAAATCACTAGCAACACAGGCTCCTTCCTTATAATATATCTTAATATGTGATACATCAAAACTCCTTAAAACCCAAGCAATCCAAAATAAAATGAGAAAATAATACAATAATGTTGAGTTGACAATTAGAGCGGCGATAAGCGGCCTAATATCAAAAAAAAAAAAAAAAAAAATCACGCAAATGGATCGTTACATCGAGGTCCGTATATCGAGGTTTGACTGTATATCGGAAAACAGTTTCGGTGGTCTTGTTTTTTTTTTTTTTTTTTTTTTCTTTGAAATTTCTTTCCAAAATCAGGGTGCATCTTCAAGATGCAGCATCTTATAAGCTGTAAAATACGGTATGCCTATTAAAAACCACCTATAAAAAAAACAAGCATATACATTTATGAACAGAGTTGTCGGCACTCAAGGGTCATATCCCCATGCAGCCCATGTATTTATACCTTTGGTTTTAACAAATAGGGTTCGTGGAACGTATTGTGGATCATCATGAGCATACTGTATTACCTTTTTTTTCCACCAGGAATCACGGCTTCAAGACCCTTTTACTAGGTTTCCTGTTTCAGGCTGAGTTGAATCATCTCTACATGAGTGATTTTTTTTCCATCCATGTGGAGGCTGCACAGACTCCAGAAAATATCAAAACAACCAAAATAGTTTTGTGAGAGAAAGCCATTTCCACTAGAGTCCAGATCTCTTGACCTTGTTATTTCAAATCTCAAGTAAGTAAATATTTCTTGTTTTATATAAAGAGGCTACATGTGGGAATTTAATACAGAAGTTTTATGGATCAATAAGTGATGTAATGAATTTATATATATATATATATATATATATTATATATATAAAATATATAATATATATATATATAAATTATGTACTAAAGGTTTCAAGTATAAAAATGACACATTGAGGGCAGTATGGTTTTTTAATGTCTTAGAGTAAGTAACTTATTGGTGATATGGGAGCAGAGATTAGTAAAAAATGTTTTACAATGGAGGTTGAATATTTTTTGTTGAGAGATAGTACTATGGTGGCGGCATGAAATATAAATAACTTTAGAAGTGATGCAATCATTCTGAGGGTTAACCATATAGGCAGTCCTAAGACAGGGTGTAGAGTAGAGATGTATCGGATATCCGCATTTTTCATCCGCATCCCGCTGAACATCCCGGATAGTTTTTAACATCCGCATCCGCATTTGCGATGAAATAAATATCCGCATCTGCACCGCACACAAAGAAGATATGGCGGATATACAAATAATTACAGAGCATTCGAGGTTGTAGAAAAATGGATGCATGTTTTTTTAATTATTTAAATTAAAATATTCTACCTTGCATTAATTTCTTTCAATATTGGGAAAAACAATGTGTCAGTAGTTATATGGAGGGCCGGAGGGGGACAGAAATTTTAGATCATTTCTATTCAAGAAGGTTTTTAATAGGTGGAGGCAGTCTGCTCCGCCAAAACCCCCCCCCTCATTGACTCAAAAAAATGTCAGCTGATCGTGGATAATACACTTTTTCCCATGATTCACGAAAATGGCTGCTTGTTCAGCTTATGGATGTACACAGGGATCATAGGAATTCTGTAACATTCCATCAGTAAGGTTTGTAAGGATATATTATAAAGTAATACAGAAAAATTGCAGGTTTCTGGTTTACAATGATTGCAAGACGTATTATGTGGAAGCTTCCACAACAAACTGCTACTAAACTTCCCTTCCACTACAAACTGCTCCCATTTTAACAGTATCAAGTAATTTTTTTAATGATCCCAAGTTGGTTCAGAAGTACCATCTTCTTTTCTTCTTTCTGTTTAACGTCAGTTTTCCCCATCATTTAATGAGGTTAGACAGCCGATGGTAAAGGAAAAAGATGGGAGCATACGCTATGCTGCGCGTGGCATTCGGTGCTCATCTCGTGGCATTAGCCCTTAGAGCTTGTGGTGGGTGAGGACCCGTTACCCCGGACACGGGGCTAGTGCGACTCCCGGGTTACCACAGTTACCTTCCCCGGGCTACCCCAGGTACCCATTATCAACCCCGAAAGGAAGGAAGAACAGCTGGATAGGCTGGTCACCGACTTGCCCTGGCCTGGGATCGAACCAGGGCCCACAGATTCGTAGCCGGGCACGCTAGTGACTGCACCACGGGGGTGAGAGGGCAGACAGCCGATGATATTAGGATCTTGCAATATTGGGGCTTATCCCAGCCAAGAGACCTTTAATTTTTACTGGATAATTTTCAATTTTTTTATGAGTATAATTAATACAAGATGTTTGACACTGTGCTCTACCAAAGGCTCCGGTCATTTGCTTAGGATAACTCTCGAAACATGAAATTAAAATAAAAACAAGACAATCTGAGTTGGGGTTCAACTTCGTTATTATTTTTATTTTCATCAGTAGGAGTAAAACCCTCAGAAAAAAGAGCTTTAGCATGATAAGCATTCATATAAGATTGTATTTGCCCAAAGCTTTGTCAATACTGAAATCTGACCAATCTTGGTACATAATATTTTTTTTTTTTTTTTTACACACAAAGGACTGGTTAACCTAAGACGTGCGCACAGGGTGTTTTCTACAGGGTCATACTGTGCGCATGTATGATGATTTTGGGACCATTGCCAATTTAGATAAAAAGTACATCAGCGTGTAGGGAATGTTTGCGGGGCATCGGCCCTTTATATATTTGACCCCCCAAAAATGTTTTGGGGGGGGGGGGGGGGGGGGGGGGGGGGGAACGGTCCGTATTTGGGAAAAATTTGGAGCGAATGGCACCGCGCGGCTAGATTGTCATCGAGCGGCGAGATTTCCCTGCCGAATTTTCACGCGCCCGGGGGATAGAACGAGAGGGAGGAGGGCTGGGTTACCGCGTTAGAAGGGAGGCAAGGAGGTGAGTCGGGGAAAGGGGAGTGAAGGCAGTAAACATATGCAGCTGTGTGAAAATTGTGGAGGCGCCCAGGCGTATGGATGTCTTGGGGATTTTGAACCTTTGTCTAGGAGTTTCTGGTGTTCGTTGCCATCAAGAGGTCTACAATAACTTTAGTCAGGAATGGAAAGAGAGAGAAAGTGAGACATGCGTTTTCGTACGTATAAATGGACTTCAGAATTGCTTTTTTATGCAAGCAGACATTGCATTTTAGACACATGTGAAGTACCACAGAAACATGTACAAATACCCACACCAATTTTTACCCGGGCCTGCCTATAAACGCGCGGTTTTGGTACGCGTTCAAAAGCTCTGCTCTTAGAGTCTTCCCGGTCCACCGGGGGAACTCTTAAGAGTCTCCCCGCAGCTCCCGGGTTAAGGGCACAAAAAAAAGTAGAAAAAAGCCCGCTTATTTTGCCAGTCCCTATGGGGGCATTTCACAGTAACCTAGGCCATCAGTAATAATTGAAATATAGCAATGAACTATCTTATAATGGGTGTAGCTGATTGTGTTTTTCAGTTAATTGAAGAGAACTTCATTGACAAACATCATCCAAAATTTCAAGGATCTATGTCAATAACTTTTTCTAGGGCCCCGAAGTGTTCGAATGTTGGACGGAAAATTGGTGTCTCATTTAATTAATTTATTATTGGAACTGCCATTTCCATGCTTGTATATATGTAAAATGTATTTATTTTCCACAATTAAGATAGGTTAATATGTTATAAAAATATACGCGTTAAATGTAATAAGTATGTATAATTTATATATTCAGCGCCGACATCGTTTATGTTACACTAATTTTTCCGTCCCCAATGTCACTCTGACACATCGGTCTAATCTTATGCCCGAATATATGAAAGTCTATTGTTTTTCATTGATATACAAGACACTATAAGGGACTATATATAGTCCCTCCTCTCGAAGAAATTTAAGTCATAGGAAGGTAGAAAAAAAAGAAAAAATGAAGAGAGTTCCAGAGTTTACCAGTGAAAGGGTCGAAAGAATGAAGATACTGATTAAAATCTTCCATTAGGCAGATGGACAGAATAGGGATGAGAATGAGTAGAAAGTCTTCTGCAGCGAGGACTCGAGACTGGGAGAAGGCATGGGAGTTAACAAGTTCAGAAGAGCAGTGGCATGAAAATAACGGTAGAAGATAGCAAGAGAAGCAATATTCCCGTAACCATCCATCTCTTGAAACTCATGCCTCTATATTCTGCCCATAATCAGGCCAAATATTTTCTTCAACTTACCAAAAACTCCTTCATCAATAGGAAATGTCAAAATCTTTCTGAAAACAAGTTCCTCTCGTGACTTCTGGCATCTAGCCAAAAACATCTCTTAACAATTTTTTTCTTCATCTTTCCCGCCTATGCTTCACCCAGATGGCTCCACAACTGTCTCATCTATTTCTTTTCTAAAGCTGAACTCTTCGCTCAAACCTTTGCTAAAAATTCCACTCTGGGTAATGAAGGGCTTGTTCCTCCTTCTCCTCCACCCACTGACAATTTTATTAGCCTAAATCCTTGGAAGACTTACCTCCTGATGGAGTCCCTCCTATTGTTCTCAAAAATTGTGCTTCTGTGCTTGTACCCTGCCTGGTCAAACTTTTCCGTCTTTGTCTATCTACTTCACCTTTCCTTCTTCCTGGAAGTTTGCTCACATTCAAACCTGTTTTTAAGAAGGGTGACCGTTCTAATCCTTCAAACTACTGTCCTATAGCTTTGGACTTCCTGTCTTTCTAAAGTGTTTGAAATCTATCTTAATCAATAAGATTCTTTAAGCATCTATCTGCTCACAATTTTCTTCTTATCGTTCAGTACGGTTCCTGTAAAAGGGCGATCTACTGGCAAATCTAGCTTTCTAACTGAATCTTGGCATCCTCCTTTAGGGTTTCGGTGGAAAATGTTGCTGTTGCCCTTGAGTATCAAAAGCTTTTGATAGAGTGCCACAAATCTTTAATTTCCAAACTACTTCATTGGTTTCTATCCTTTTTTGCACTTCATCTCAAGTTTTTTTCAACCATTCTTTGCGGCTATGGCGAGGGTTTCATTGTTCTTCTCCTAAGTCTATAGTGTCTTAGTATAGACTAAGTCTAAGTCTGAGTATGTAGTCTCAATAGTTACTTATTGAGATACAGTATTTCCCAAATTTTTCACGCGATGCGACTTTCGCGATCCGCGATTTTTCGCGCCGAGTCTTAAATTCTACCATCCTGATTTTCGCGCATTATCTCCCCCCGAGTTCCGCGCTGCTTCGTACAATTTTTTTTTTTCGTGTGTGTGTGTATTTTTACCTATTTGTATTTACCTAGTTGTAACATACGGGAAAAGAGCTATGCTCGTACGTCCCGTCTCCAAATCTACTATTATCCAGTTTGCCTTTGAAGTCCTGAATACTTCTTGCATTAATCACTTTGCATCGAGGTTGTTCCAGGCTTTTTAGCTTCTATACGGGAAGCTGTATTTTTTTATATCCCTCTTGCATGTTGTCCTTCTAAATTTCTTCTCATGACCCTTGTACTTCTGTCGTCCCACACAAACAGATCATTTCTATCAATTTTTTTCCAGACCCATTGATGCTCTATACGCTGCTATAAAATCTCCCCTTTCTCTTCTTTTCTAAAGTGTTGGGAGTTTTAGTCTTGAAAGTCTTTTTTCATATGAAAAAATTTCTCAGGTTTGGGAGCCATTTTTGTGGCTGCTCTTTGTATTCTCTCAATCTTCCTTTATCCTTCTTTTTTATGTGGTGCCCAAATCACTGCCGCATATTCCAGCCTTGGTCGAATCAGAGATGTTATCAATTTCTTGATCATCTCTTCATCCGATATTTGAATGCCATTCTATATTCCTCAGCAAACTGGTATGTATCTCCTGTGATCTTGTTTGTATGCTTCTCTGGTGACAAATTGTCCTTAATCCATACCCCCAGATCTTTTTCGCCCTTGTTTTGATTATCCATTCGTTTCCCATCGAATACTTTCCTCTCTCTCTTTTTGCTACTCCCCATTTCCATCACTTTACACTTTTTAGCATTAAACTCCATTTCCCATATTTGACTCCATCTGAAAATTTTATCTAGATCCTTTTGTAAATCCTCACAGTCCTATTTACTTTCTACTTTTCTAGTAATTTAGCATCATCAGCGAATAAACTCATATAACTGTTTACTCCTTCTGCCATTCATTACATGGGACCAAGAACATCAGGGGGGCCCAAATACTGATCCTTGAGGAACTCCACTTATCACACTGCACCATTCTGACTTTTGATCTTTTATTACTGTTCTCACCCTTCTCTGTTGCTCTAAAAAGTCTTCCATCCACTTCACCCAAACCACCCTTCAAATCCTCCTACATGTTCTAGCTTCCAGAGCAGTCTCTTATGAGGTTACCTTGTCAAATGCCTTCTTTAGGTCCAAGTAAATGCAATCGACCCACCCTTCTCTTTCCTGTGTCACATCGATCACTCGAGTAAAAGCTCGATAAATTTGTTGTACATGACATTCCTCCTCTAAATCCAAACTGGCCACCTGCAAGTGTGTTTTGTCTCTTCCAAATATTTCAACCATCTGTCCTTCACAATTTTTTTCAACATTTTTGCCAATACACTTGTTAATGATACGGGCCTGTAATTTAGTGGTTCTTCTTTGTCACCTCCTTGTAAATTTGGGCACAATATTTGCTCTTTTCCAATCAAGCGGGACTCTGCTCTCCTTGAGTGAACTCCCCAATTATATGTAATTTTCCTGCTAGTTGGTTACTGCACTCTTTCACTACCCAGTTCGACACCTCCATCTGGACCCGGGGCTTTTCTCACAATCTTGACTTTCCATTAGCTTTTTACTTCTATTGCGTTACTTTTATGTCTTCCATTATATTTCTTTTGCTATTATATTTTTCGTTTTGAATTCACTTTCTCTTGTAAATACAGTCTGTAAGCACTTTTTCATCATCTCGGCCTGTTGTAATGCATTTCATACACTATGCCTTCTACCCTTTAGCTTATCTATTCCTTCCTGTTTTTCATTTTTCCATTAATATATCTATAGAAAAGTTTCGGTTCATTTCCCACATTTTTCTATTATATTCCCCTCATAGTTACTTTCTTCTTCGCTTTGGATTCATACATATTCATTCTAGTTGTTTTGTACTTCTCCCAAAGGTTGCTGCCACCTTTTTCCCTCCAACTATTCCATGTTTTTTCTCTTGCTAGTCTTGGCTAATTCACATTTTCTGTTTAAACCATTCATTTTTTTTTCTTTTCTCTGATAACTATCCTTGGAACATAACTATTTTTTTCTTCGGTGTAAATTCGGATGAACTCATCCCATTTTTTCTGGGTACTCGTTGTTGCATGGAAATTACTCCAGTCTGTCTCTTTCCCAAGAATATTCTTAATCCGTCAAAGTCTGCTTTTCCATAATTGTATCTTCCTTTTTTTTGTTATTCTTTTTTCCCCTCCTTTTGCTATCATTTATTTCAAATTCATTAAGTACATGGTTGTCTTTCCAAGTGGGCACTGATAATTAATTTTACTAATTACTTCCAGTTCTTTCGTCAATAGTAGGTCTAGTCTTGATGGTTCTTTTGCTACCTCTGAATCTTGTTTTTCTCTTTAATCCACTGAGTCATGATGTTATTCATTACCAAATCCACAATATACCACCCATGAGTTTTTTTCCTCCTTCAGTATTTTCCATTCTTCCCCGCAAACTTCTTTGCAGTTAAAATCTCCATCAAAATTATGTTCTCACATTTTCCATCGTATTCTTTAAACATTTGGGTTGTGTCTCTTATCATGTCTCCTTACTCTTCTCTTTCCCCCCGGAATTTGTCTTAGGTGGAACGTATACGTTACTAAGTCCCCTTTTTCCCTTTTTCATCACCCACTCTACCTTCAACACCTCGGCCCTTCCTTCTTCTTTTCCACATTTCCTACTACCACATCCTTCCTTTTTAACACCATTACACCACCTCCCTTTTTCTGGTTTCTGTTTCTCCTCCATACATTATATTGACCCTCCCCAACTGGCACATCCTCAGAATCACCTGATTTTTACCTGACCTTACTACCGCAAAAGCCAGTGGCGTCACCAGGATTTTTTTTGGGGGGGGCTTTTGCTTCCGGGGTGTTGATGGGCGAGCGCAGCGAGCCTATCCAGCTGGGGGGTTGGGGGGTAATTTTGAAAATTAATCAGTTCCAGGTAATTTTGAGGCCCAAAAAAGAGAAAAAAAGTGGAATTAAGCTTTCATTTTCATGACACATAAATTAATAGAGTTATACCATGCATCATACCATATTAACTATATTTGATAATTTTAAGAAAAAATTTATTTTTGTTTATACAAAATAATAAAAATTGCCATTTTTCTCTTCCACTAACAAACACAAAGGAATTGCACAATGGGATGTTTGTGGGTTTGGGTTTCTCAGTAAGGTTTTATCTTGATAATGAAAAAAAATATATAAATGTAAACTTATAATATATTCAAGGTATTTCCCTTATTACACAAAAACAGGTACATGGGTTTACTGTAGTTAAAAGAATAAAGTACATGATCAGGGATAAAGTAACAAAAAGCCGATTTAACCTGCCTCCCACTGCCTTACCCTGCCCCCCACTGCCTTAACCTGCTACCACTGTGTTATCCTGCCCCCCGTCCTGTGTTACCCTGCCTCCCACTGCTTACCCTGGCTCCCACTGCCTTAACCTGCCTCCCGTCCTGTGTTAACCTCCTCCCGTCCTGTGTTACCCTGCCTCCCACTGCCTTACCCGGGCTCCCACTCCCTTTAAACCTGCCTCCCACTGTGTTAACCTGCCTCCCGTCCTGTGTTCCCCCTGCCTCCCACTGCCTTACCCTGGCACCCACTGCCTTAACCTGCCTCCCATCCTGTGTTAACCTGCCTCCCGTCCTACTTTAAACCCTGCCACCCACTGCCTTACCCTGGCTCCCACTGTGTTAACCTGCCTCCCGTCCTGTGTTACCCTACCTCCCATTGCCTTACCCTGGCTCCCCTCCCTTTTACCTGCCTACCACTTGTTAACCTGCCTCCCGTCCTGTGTTACCCTGCCTCCCACTGCCTTACCCGGGCCCACTCCCTTTAACCTGCCTCCCATCCTGTGGTTAACTGCCCCCCCGTCTGCGTTACCTGCCACCCACTGCCTTACCCTGGCTCCCACTGTGTTAACCTGCCTCCTATCCTGTGTTACCCTCCCCTCCCATTGCCTTACCCTGGCTCCCACTGCCTTTCCCTGCCTACCACTGTGTTAAAACCTGCCTCCCGCCCTGTGTTTCTAACGTCTAAATATTCTTTTTTATTGTTTTTGGTAGCAGGCTACTAGCAGCATTTTGGGGGGCTGAGCCCTTTGACTTGGGGGGGCTAAGTCCCCCTTACCCCCCCCGGGGTTTGAGCCACTGCGCATAGCTGTAATGTACAGACTAAAAAAGACCACACCTGACCGACCTGACATGAGTCAACCTCATAAAGGACCCTACTCAACCTTATAAAATGAGGATCAACGATGTAATGTCTCAGTATCCCAAAATTCAAGCCGAGAAAAATCAGTCTGACACACTTAACCCTCTACAATGCTGTTGAAAGAATTCTACAGAAGTGTGAAGAAAGAATTCTTGACAGAAGAAACAGCAGTTATGTTTATGCGTGAAAGCAATCTTCTGGACGCACATAAAAGAGCAGAGCACAGTCATCGATGTGGTAGTGTTTTTGTTTAAGAAAAAGAAAAAACTTTTGTTTGTTTGTCTGTTTTGTTTTTCTATAATACTCTACTGTATAATAGACAATATCATATAGCAATAGTAAGTTGCAGCCTGAAGTGTAAGATTGTAGACTACATAGAGAGTAAGAAGTTTAGACCGCACGCTATAGTGTAAAATGTCCCGGTAGACCGCTCGCTATAGTAGGACCGTGCCTTCCACACGCACACTCACACACTATATATATTATATATATATATATATATATATTATATATATATATATATATTATATATATATATATATATATTATATATATATATATATATATATATTAATATATATATATATATATATTATAATATATATATATATATATATATAACAGGGAAGTCCCATTATATGAGCATTCATTATACGAGAATTCGATGATAGGGAGATGTGTAAATTAGGGTCTATTTTCAATATACGAGATCAAAAATCCAATGCTACGACATTCAAACTGGGGTGAGTAAAATTACCAAGTTATTTACTAAAGTAAATTACAAGTTATTTACTAAAATTATGAAGTCATTTACTGACTATACAATACCCGCAAATAGAAATCGGACCTATCCCATAAGAAACCACTGTCTAGCGGTCCGAATTCTACTAGCGTATCCCGCCCTATGGTTTGAGGTAGAGTTGGCTGGCGATATCTAGTAACTCTCCTGGGCGGGTAGTGTGGGAGGTGTGTGGAACTCACGCTCAGTGCCGACCCAGACAGCAAGGGGAGACGTTAATGCTTTGGTATTCTCTGCCCCGTTTTCCCAATATTTTGACGAGCACTTTTTGCCCTTTAATTCTTTATATATTCACTAAATATGGGTCGTGCACACATGACTAAGGAGGAGAAGGCTCGCATATTAGCCTGGAGGCAAGAAAAAGTGCCTATTAAAGAAATTTGTAGGCGTACTCGCCGAGCGATGTCAACCGTAATGTTGCTGCTGGCTGGCGCTCGTGGGGCACCACCCAATGTTGTTCCCACAACAAAACCTTATCCTGGACGCCCACGGAAGACTTCCAAAGTTACAGATCGTCTTCTTGGAAGAGAACTACGTAAAAACCCTCATCTTACAGCTTCTCATCTAAAAAAAAGTAATCCAACCCTGCTAAAAGACGCATTCATCCGCTGCATCCAACACCGTCTCCAGAGGGACCTCAAGCTTCCCTGCCGCCGTGCTGCACGCAAACCTCTACTGATGGATCGTATGAAGAAAGCTCGACTGGATTTTGCCAAGAAATACATCCACTGGACAGCTGACGACTGGAGGAAGGTCATGTGGTCGGATGAATCGACGTTCAAGTGTATTCAGGGCCGTTCTACCACAGTAAGACGATCACCTTCAGTCAGTAGATTCGACCTTGCCAACACAGTTCGCACTGTGAAGCACCCCGAATCTGTCATGATTTCGGAATGTTTCAGTGGTTTAAGAGGTCATGGAGGTTTGTTCTTCCTCCCAAAAAAGCTATCAACAAATATAAAAAAATAAAAAATACAAAATATTATCTAATATGTTTGTATTATTTATTTCCTTGATATTCATGTTTATGCAACCAGTTGCAAAGCAGGTCCGATTTCTATTTGCGGTGACTATGATTTTACCTAAGGTTGTACTATAATTATACTCATCTGAAAATATGATAATTCTGCTGGCTCGGTACGACAATGTGGCCTACAAAAGTTCACATCACTGGACGATGTACAATGATTCAGATGCACAGAGACTAGTTTTTTGGGTAGTGGAAGAGGTCTGCACACCCCTCCCTTGTCCCCTTACCTACCCTACCCTCTCGAGTCTATTGTATCACGTGGCGTCCCCAACAGTACATACAAAGTCTTTTTTGCTTGCATGTATTGTGCCTTGCAAATTTGTGCCTGTGTAAATTTTATGATTGGCGCACAACGCATTTCCTGGGGCATTTTTTTATTAATTTGGTGCATATTTTAGTGCATTTCTATGGAGCCATTACCATATACAGGGAGGTCCCGTTATACGAGCATTCGATATACGAGAACCCGATGATACGAGATGTGTAAATTAGGGTCTATTTTCAATATACGAGATCGAAAATCCAATGATAGGACATTCAAAACTGGGGTGAGTAAAATTATCAAGTTCAAAATGCACGCCCTACCACTCCCAGGCTGGACAAAGGGGGATTTGGTTGACCCCAGTGAGGTCACCCTAGCAAGCCGTCACCTGAAGGGTAATTAAGCATATGGCGCGGCCTGACATTTAGGGGTAATTAGCATGTGTGCAGCCTCAACCTTGGGACCGCAGTCAGGTCACCCCTAGCAAGGCGTGACCTGAAGGGTAATTAAGCATATGGCAAGGCCTGACCTATAGGGGTAATTAGCAGGTGTGCGGCCCCAACCTTGGGACCGCTACACTACCTTCTCTTGTATCACGCGGCGTTCCCTACATTACAAAGTCTTTTTTGCTTGTTATGCATGTTTTATGTTTAATTAATGTGCAGTTATGATATTTTGTGTGCTATTTTCTCTTTCAGAATGCTTTTTTACAGAATAGGTAGTACAGTGTGGGCAATATAGACGCTGTGTGTTTTTTGTGTTTGCTATAGTTTATTTTAGCTTGAAAAACATGTTGTTGTTTTTTTTGTTTTTTTTGTTTTTTTTATTTATTGATGGGGTCTTGGAACCAAACCTATATTTTACCATTAGTTATGTGTTTCGTTATACGAGATTTCGCTTTACGAGTATGCCAGGTGGAACCTAACTGCTCGTATCTTCGGGACCTCCCTGTATTGGTTTAGCTTAAATCGATTCTTTCTAAGATGGAGAAGCTATTGATAGTTCATGGTAAGAACGCTAAATTGGCAACACTACGAGTCCATATTGTAGGTGCAGGGTGTCAAGTGTCCTACTTTGTCCTACATTTTCCTACTTTTTTTGAGAAAGTGTCTTACTTGTCCTACTTATCTGGCCTTCAAAGGTAGAATTTAAGGCACTCCGTGCCAGGGGCAGGTTTCAAGTGCAAAAGTGCAGTATCCTCTGCATACACTGAAATAGGCCAAGGGGCATGATTGAATTTGAAAACCTGATATGTCAAATGGGCTCTGCAAGCAGGTTGTCAGTTTTAGTATGGCCCGATAGGAATCCAGGGGGTCCTGTGGGGGGAAGGGAGAGAGATTTCCTTCAGCCACCTTGTGGACTGGGAGATCCACAGCCTAGATTGCAGCTGGAGAGGTTTGCCTATTAGTGGTTGAGCAGGCTTTGCTGGTGTTCCAGAAAGAATATCAAGTTGTGCACATCCTGTATGACCCATTATGTGAGTCTTCTCAAACTCATGCAGAGATTCATGCAACGGCAGGTAATTGAGAGGATGTATGGATCTGATTTGGCAACAGTTCACTGCAATGATGTCAAGCTGTAGCTGCAAGACAAAGATCTGGTCATTGAAAGTGCAACATGAAAAGTTCTTCAAGAGCTGACACATGACCAGCAAAAGCATATTCTGCTTAGAATACGTTTCTTCTTTGGCACGGGCCAAACTTCAGCGGAAGTTACCATTGCAGAAATGCTTGCTGAGACAGCTGGTATTCCTGAATCCACAGAAGAGGTCCAGAGAGTCAAATATGGTATCAATTGAGAGACCTGCAATAACCTTGCAACACAGTCAAAGTCAGTGCAAGTGAAGTAGTTGATGAGTGGAAGCTGTTTCAGGGTTTACATTGACCAGTCAGAGTACATCAAGAGTGAATCGAGAAATATTGGATGAGAGTTTTTGCAGCTACAGTCTCTAGATTAGTGTTTCTTAACCTTTTTACCACCACCACACACCCTTTAGTAGTTGGTCCTTGCCTCCATAACCCCCCCCCCCCCCCCCCGGGGCCTCTCCCATTCACTTCTTCAACCAAAATAATCAAGAATCAAAAAGAAAAACTGAAAAAATGTGTGTTTTAGTACATTTATTGTGCATATGATTATTCATAACACCTTGAACATACCCAGCATATTTAGTTAGGTCACGTTTAATTAAATACTGACAGGTTTTCCGTTTTCTCTCTGGTCTCAGGCCCCCCTTGGTAATTTCCCACGCCCCCCAGGTTAAGAACCACTGCTCTAGATCAGTGGTTCCCAACCTTTTTTCAGTTGTTTCCCCTTCAACCAGTTCAACCATCTGGATTTTCCCCTTCACGTGGACAGGAAAAAGTAGCCAAAACACAACATTTTCTTGCTTAATAACACAAGCATATAGGCACTTTCCTCCATATAGTTCCTCTATATGAGGTGTATAGTAACATAGTCCGGTAAGCGCCAAAAAGAGAAAGTGGAGAAAAACGCAGTCAAAATTTTGCGACTTTCAGAATGCGGTATCTCGGCAATGAATTGAGCTAGGAAGCTGGGGTTTATTTTAAATGAGCGTTAGGCATTGTACATTAAGGCAAGCATTGTGAAGTAACCGAGATGTTAAAGCGTTCTGAAAAATAAAACAATGACTGCGTTTTTCTCCTAATTAAATTGACCGCATCGAATAAAAATGTCACAAACGCCCCTGTAGACCACCTTACACCACCCAAAGATAATGTTTTGTCAATCCTAGTATTAGGCGTCAAGGAGCGATGGAGGTACACTGGCAATGGCAGCTGGGATGGGCGGGGTGCTACGAGAGCTCTGATTGGCTGAGTCTTTGTCTACGTATCATGAACGCGCTGCGCATAGCGGCCACCACGTGTGTACACAATGGCTTACCCTAGAGGAGA
>JACEEZ010021760.1:51629-66873 GCA_016584305.1 Chionoecetes opilio
ATCACTTGCCCCAGCCACGAGCCTTGTGGGCGCCCCCTTGGCCTCCTCCACGCCGGATTGTCTCTTACAGATACAACCCGATGGGAGGATCGGTTTCAGGGTAGCGTGCCACATGCCCATATAGCCGAAGTTGGCGCTGACGGGACTATGCAGGTAATAGGCCTCGATTCAGTCTCACGGTGCAATCGCTGATTTGACACGTAATCATCCCAGCGATACCCATGATTCTGCGAAGACACTTATTACCAAAGCATTGATTCGTCTCTTCAAGTCACTATTTAGTGTCCATGTCTCACAAACCATAGAGTAAGACAGGGATCACAAGCGACTTGAAGATCCGGATCTTTGTCCTTCTGCACAGGTACCGACAATGCCAAATACTCCCGCTGAGCGAGTCCATAACACCGTGGGCTATGCCAATCCGCCGTAAGACTTCTTGACGTGACCCGCCGTCATTATGAACTGCGCTACCAAGGTATGTAAAACTTTCCAAGATCTCAATGTCCTCGCCACACGCATGAACAGACTGTACTGCTTCATCTAGTAAGTCTCCAAACACCTGGACCTTGGTCTTGAGCCAGGAGACCTCAAGTCCCAAAGGCTTTGCCTCCTCGTGCAGCGCCTCGAGAGCCATCACCAGGACCTCCAGCGACTCAGCAAAGATTACTGCATCATCGGCAAAAACAAGATCAGTGATCTTGGTGATGCCGACGGATGCTCCACAATCACTTAGATCTACAACCTTGTCCAATACCCAGTCCATACAAGCGTTGAAAAGTGATGGGGCAAGGGCGCACCCTTGCCTCACTCCTGTATTCACAGGGAAGAAGCTGGATACACCTGCCCCACACTTCACAGCACTCTCAGTCCCAGAATACAGACCAGTTATCAAACCAATAGTCCTTGCAGGAATCCCTCAAAGTCGCAGAAGATCCCAAAGTGACTCACGATGCACTGAGTCAAATGCCTTCTTGAGATCAACATAGGCTGCAAGCATCCCCTGTCTGGTGGAACGCCGACGTGAGTCGGCGTTCCACCAGGACGCGAAGCGCTAGGATACGGTCCGTTGTTGACTTATCAGGCGTGAACCCAGACTGCTGAGGTCTCTGATGCTTCACCAGATGACTGCGAATCCGTGTCAGCAATAGATGGGCAAGCACTTTGCCTGGTACGCTGAGCAGTGTAATACCTTGGTAATTGTTGCAGTCCTGACGGTCCCCTTTTCCTTTCCAGATAGGGACGACCAGCCCCCTTTTCCAGTCAGGAGGAATGGTACCTGATTGCCACACGGCAGTCAGGACAGCATGCAACCCGCGGATCATGGCCTCACCCTCAGCTTGAGGAGCTCCGCACTGATATTACAAATACCAGCTGCCTTTCCACCCTCAACTTTGCTACAGCCTCTCTGACTTCGTCAAGAGAGGGTGCGGTTTCGTCAATGGAGGATCGGCATCCACTGCCTGTAACCCAGTGGTATGAAAGCTGCTCAGTTGGAGGGTCCACCGTGAACAACTGCCCAAAATACTCAGCCCAACGAGCCATCTGCCCATCCATGTCCGACACGAGGCGCCCATCTGCTGTTCGAATAGCACTCGCCCGAGAAGGAGACTTGGAAACGGAGCTTCTTCAGGGCTCGGTAGGCGGGTCGGAGGTCATTAGGTTTCAAATGACCCTCGACATCCTCAGCGAGACTCCTGACATACCTCTCCTTGTCTCTCCTCAGGAGGGTTCTAGTCCGGCGTGACAGAGCCCTGTGCTGGTCCCAGTTCCCAGCCAGCCTGGCAGCGCGACTCTCCTCGATTTCTCCAGCGTCTCCGTCGAGAACAAAACCACGCACTTGACCTCGGGCGCTCCCCAATACACTCCTTGGCAGCCTGTAGAGTTTCACGTTTGAAGGTATCCCACAGTTCTACAGGGTCCCGAGAGCACCGAGCACATCAAACCGATTTGAGACTGCCACCGCATACTCATGAGCACATGTCAAGTCCTTCAGTTTCTCAAGATGAAACACAGTATGGTACCTCTTGAGATTCTTCTGAACTTGACATGAACCATATTGACATGAACCATCACTACCATATTGATGTATGTATATACCTCTGGCAGGCAAAACCAAGTTACCTAGCTGCCTATCAGGAGGGCATCAGTGGCAATCACCCTACACGTCATAGACCTGTATCTTACATGGGTAAATCCCGTTACCTGCAAAATAACAAGCTTAGAAATGGGTAACAGACGTCCTGCTCTTCCTTCTCCAATCCATCGCTGTTTTCATTCTTAGCCTCCTCCTTCTTGCCTCCAACTTCTCCCTCTTCCTGCTTTGGTCTGTGTTTAGAAGGGTTTTTGTTTCCTCCTTGATCACATTTTTCTCGTCCTCTTTTTATTAGTTAGGTAAAAAATAATATATTCTTGTTCTGATTTTTTTTCGTGAGTCTTAAAAAAAAAAAGTCAAAAAAAAAAAATATATATATATATAAATAATATATATATATATATATATATATATATATATAATATATATATATATATTATATATATTATATATATATATATATATATATATATAATATATATAAATATTATTATTTCGCGCGATCGGCGCGACTTTGTCTGTACCTGTGTCCGAAGGGGAGACTGTCTCGCATAGCTAAGAGAGCAAACTTACCTGAACGCCCACACGGAGAGAGAGAGAGAGAGAGAAGAGAGAGAGAGAGAGAGAGAGAGAGAGAGAGAGAGAGAGAGAGAGAGAGAGAGCGAGAGAGAGAGAGAGAGAGAGAGAGAGACATAGAAACAAATAGATAAGTATATGAACAGATGTTATTTATATGTTCAAACAGATAGATGAATAAATCGACAGACAGACAGGCAGAAAGGTATGACTGAAAAATAGATAGGAAAGTAGATAAGTAGGACATGCAAGTAGATAAAATGTTGGAATATATTTTCTCATCCCTTCCCATCTCATAATGAAATATTTTTTAGTCCTTTCCCTCTTCAGATTAAAATGAATGAATTCCTCCAATCTCATTAGCAGCACGCGTTCTCATGCGCGCACGCACCATACCAACACACACACACACACACACACACACACACACAACACACACACACACACACACACACACACACACACACACACACACACACACACACACACACACACACACACAGTCACACACAGACACATACTTCACACACACACACACACACACACACAATACCCACACACACACACACACACACACACACACACACACACACACACACACAACACACACACACACACACACACACACACACACACACACTTCCATGTCTAGGTATTAGGTGCGTAACGTAGAAAAACAAAAACATTCTAGATTGCAAAAAATATCTTACGAAAAGTAACAACAATTACGTATTTGGTTTCATTTATTGAAATTAAGTAAGACCGATAGGCAGGCAATTTAATAGTTATGATTCGAAATTTCTGAAGTTTTGAAATCCCTAACGAAAACTGATATTTCATAAAGTAATCAATGAGTCACTTGAGTCATCGATTTTAGACTGTCGGTAACGGTTAAGATTAAATATAGTTAACACATATTTCTTTGATTGGAAAAATATTTGTAACTATATTATATATATTAGAAGAAAAGATAAATAAGTTTTAATATAGAAACCAAACTATAACTCACAATCTGCACACTTATACTAAACACTGAAAAATACTGTAAACAATTATATATCAATGTTGTTATCTTATATAAGTGCAAGTTTATTTATTACCTTTTTCATCCTCTTCCTTACCTATCAATAGAATTTTCATGTCCTTCCTGTCCCTTAACTGAACACATTAATGAAAAATAATCAACAAATATTAGCTACCTTTCCATTTTTTCTTACACTCTTATTTTCTTTGCCTTACTTCCTTCTTCTCTTCCACACCCAACGACTTGCTTCAATCGCTTCTTAATATCTATTAAAACTTCCCTTACGAAATCCCTTGGAAATTAAAAGGAAAAAAGTAAAGTGTGGAAGGAGAGGAGAAGGTTGCGTGCGAGGAAGGACGGGGAGGGAAGACAAGAAGGAGGAGGAGGAGGAGGAAGAGGTGGTGGGAGAGGAGGAGAGAGAGAGAGGGGGGAAGAGGTGGTGGGAGGGGAGGAGAAAGAGAGAGAGGGGGAAAAAGGTGGGGGGAGAGGGGAGAGAAAGGAGAGGAAAAGGGTGGTGGGAGGAGGGAGGGGGGAGGAGGAGGAGGAGGAGGAGGAGGGGGAGGGGGAGGAGGGGAGGAGGAGGGGGAAAGGGAGGAGGGGGAGGAGGAGAGAGAGATAGAGGGGGGGAAAGAGGGGTGGGAGAGGGGGGAGGGGGAGGAGGAGGGGGAGGAGGAGGGGGGAGGGGGAGGGGAGGGGGGAGGAGGAGGAGGGGGAAGGAGAGATAGAGGGAGGAAAAAGGTGGTGGGAGAGGAGGGGGGGAGGGGGGAGGGGGAGGAGGGGGAAAGGGGGAGGAGGGGGTTTGGAGGGGGTGGTGGAAAAAAGAGAGATAGAGAGGGGGAAGGGGTTTGGGGGAGAGGGGGAAAGGAGGAGGAGGAGGGGGTTGGAAAAGAGAGAGATAGGGGAGGAAAGAGGGGTGGAAAAGGAGGAGGGGGAAAGGAGGAGGAGGAGGAGGAGGAGGGGGGAAAGGTGGTGGAGAAGGGGAGAGATAGAGAGGAGGGGAAGAGGGGGTTTGGGAGAGGGCAGCGGGAAAAAAAAAAGATCACCCGGAAAAAAAAGTTAGGCCGAAGAAAATAGGGTTTTGGGGGGAAAATTTACGTTTGCGTTATGCTGCAAAAGAAGGAGGAGGAGTAAAAGGGGGGAAGAAGAAAAAAGAAGAAGAAGAAGAAGAAGAAAGAAAAAGGGAAAAAAAAAGAAGAAGAAAAAGAAAAGAGGAATAAAAAGGGGAATCAAAAAAAACCACAAACAGAAAACAGCCCGATGGCCTTACAAACTTTTTTTGTTTTAAACTATACTAACTAACTAGATAAAAAAAAGGATAGGAAGTAAAAGGGGGGGCTCCCCCTCCCCCAAAACCCCACCCCAGCCGAAGCTCCCCCCGGGAAAAGTTTTTGTTTCCAGGGCAATATAAAAAAAACTGCATGGAATTTGTGAGGAAATTTGGAAAGCTGAAAATCAAATGGCTAACTACTATAGTTTGGGGGGGTGGGTTTTAGTGTTTGAAAAGATGGGTTTCATTTTATGTGTGTTTTGTAATGGTTGGGGGAACCCAATTCCCGGAGGTTCAAGGGTGGGCCCGGCAGCCTTGCTGGCGCTTTTTTTGGGAAAGGGCCGCAGTAAATCAGGCCCCGCTCCTTTTTTTTCCCCCCCAATTTTTTTTTTCCCCCCACTGCGGATTGTGTACTTTCCATGTGGGACGCCGTACACTTCAATGCCTCCTCCCAGCAGTGACCCCTGGTCCCTTTAAATCCCGTGGGGGTTCACAAACCCGTCGGGGCCCCAAAATTTAAACCACAGCCCGTCCGGCCGAGAGTTTTAGGGGGTTAACCGTTAACTCGGGGCTATCTGTGTGTGTTAGAGGTCAAAATGTAGGGGTTGGGAAAGGCTCAGTGGGAAGTTCGGGGTTTGGTGGGGGCACCCTTTGGCCTGGGCTTTTTTGGGAAAAGGCAGAAGTAAATCAGCCCCAGCTCCTTTTCCCAATTTCCACCCCGGTAGTGCATTTCCAAGTAGGACCCCGTGCACTTAAATCCCCCCTGCAGCAGTGACCCCTGGTATATAAAACCCCGATGGTGGCCCACAAACTGACGGGGCCCCTTACTGAACCACACCCCGTCCAGGTCAAAAGTTGTGTAGTGGCCCGTTTACTCGGGGCTGTCTGGGGACGTGTGGGGGGGTTTGTGTAGCCCGCGACTCGCAATCTTTTTACGCAATGAGAGTAATTTTCAGAGGCCCGGAGAAAAATTTATTATTCCGAGATAAACAGTGACACCGGGGATTGATATGAAATTTTTAAATCGAGGCAAATTTTTTAAAATGATTCTATTGTTTTTTGAGTTTTACTACTTTCTGACGGCACCCCCTTCCATACGTTTACAACCGGTTTGGGGGAAGGGAAGTATTTTGCTTCGTTCTTTTACAAACCTTTTTCCTGTTTTTTTAAATTTCCGTTTTTTCTAGTTGAGCTTGCCCGGTCTAGCGTAAAAAGATTTTTTTGGGACAAAACTTTTTCGTAAACCCGTTAAAATTTTTAAAATACTTCAAATGAGGTAACCCCCCTTATTTTTCGTTTTGTTAGGGGGATAAGTTAAGTTTTTTGGCCGATTTTCGTCCCGATTTTTTTTTCGCAATCAAAGGTACTTTTTGGGTTTTACTCTGCCCCTGTTTTTTTTTCTAGTTTTCTAGGGCCTTTTTATAATAAGGGGGCCAAAAAATGCACACATTATTCTAGATGGGGGCAACAAGGGGTTTAAAAAGAGTGATATAACCCTTTTTCAGTTTTAAAAACTAAAAAGTTGGGTCCAAAAAAGGGAAACCCCAATTTTTTTTGCATTTTTTTATTTACCTAAAATTTAGTTATTGGGTTTTTGGGGAAGCCTTTCCCGGAAGATTATAACCCCAAAAATTTTTTTTCCTTACAACACTTTTTTATTTTGGGGAAAATCTTTTCATCACGTAACTTTTATGGGGGTTTGGGTTTTTACCGATATGTGGGCCCTGGCTTTTGTCAAGGTTAAAATTCATTTCCCATTTTTTTTGACCATTCTTTTTAGGGGGTTTTTTAAGTCTTTTTGTTGATTTGGGGCGCTGATTTCTGTAGAGGCTATTTTTGTGATTTTGGGTGTCATCACCAAATTTCGATTCCTGAATGTGTTTCCCCTCGCAATGTCATTTTTTGTTTTTAAAAGAACGGGATAGGCCCGAGAACTGACCCTTTTGAGGAAACCATATTTACACGGGCCCGCGAAAAATTTCCATTTATTAAAACCCTTTTTTTACGATTTGCCAGCCATTTTTTTCATCCAATTTGAAAAAAGGGCCTTTTTAAACCATGAGCTTTATTTTTCTAATAGACGCTTATGGGAATTTTGCCCCCCCCCCGAAACGCTTTTTAAAAAATCGAGGAAAAATCCGTCTACTGCCCTCGTGTTGTCTTTACATTTTAAATACATATTGAAAAAATAAAGTAATTTTGAGAGGCATGAGCGTTTATTTCGAACCAGCTGCGAGTCTTTTTTTATTCATTTTCTTTAAGAACTTAACGATTTTTTTTCTTATGATGGATTCCCTTTTTTTTCCAGCAACTGATGTTTAAAATGATTGGGCGATAGTTTCCCCGGGGTGGACTTGTTCCTTTTTTAAAAAATGGGGGTTTACATTTGCTAGTTTCCATTCGCACGGTACATTTTCCCCGGGGATTTAAAAACCCTTTTTAAAAAAGATTGGAAAATGGTTTTACTTTTTAGTTCTTTGCTTTTTTAAATGCGTTTGGGGAAAATTTTAAACAGGGCCCGGGCTTTGTTTTTCTCCCTGCTATTTTAAACGCGAGCAAAAAGTCACATTCCCGAAAAGGGTTTAAAGAGCTGGAAAGGGAAAATACCTTTTTTCTGGGGTTTTTTTGGGATGGGGTTTATTTTTCGTGTTTTCCCCCTGTGAAGAATGATGCAAAAAAAATTTTTAGAGATCCGCCATGAACTTCATTTTTTGTGTGTTCCCCCATTTTCCATTCCAACGGGCCTAGGTTGACGTTTATTACTTTTTTTCCCTTTTTAAAATAGCTGTAGAATTCTTTTTGGGTTTTATTTGCTCCCTTTCGGGGAATACGTACTTAAATTTTTTTTGCTCTGCTTTAAAGAGTTTTTTTTTATTTCGTCTAATTCTGTCCCGGGGGCGCGGGTTTTTTCGTCTTCATTTTGTGTTTCTATGTTTTTTTTTCATATGCACGCTTTTTAAAAACTGCAAGGCTGTCCCTTTATTTTGCGGGTCCCCCCATTTTGGTTTTTAAAGTTTTTTAAAAAATCGCCTATATCGCATCGGTATTGAGGATTGTATTGCTAAGTTTAAACTTAACCCGGGGGGAATTTTATGCCCGCTACATTTTTGTCGTTACTTTCTGAGTAACATTCCAAACGGTGGTTTGTTAAAAATTCTTTTTTTTTTCGGAAATTTTGCCTTTCGTAGTCGGAAATTTTTCTTTTCTTTTTGACTTTGCTTGGGGCTTACTGAGTTTAAAAACTGAAAGTAATCGCCCGGGGGGTTTATTTCTACTAAAATTCCCGGGTCCCCTTAACGTTAATGAAAGAAATTTTTGCTAGTTGTGAAAAAAAAGATCTAGAATATTTTCGCCTCTCGTTGGTGATCCACTGTTGGTATAAAACACTTTTTTTGGGGGTTGAAAAAGAGAGTGTGCCCCCAAAAGTATTGTAAGCGAGCCCCCCCCAAATAGTAAAGGGGAAAATTAAAAAACACCGAATATTCGCTTTTGTTTGAGAACTAATTTCCAATATTTGTTCATAAGGGTTTTTCGTCTATTTTATTTTTTTTGAGCGGAGGCGATAAAAAAGGCCAATTACTACTTTTTGGGGAATGCGGAAATTTTGGTTTTAACGAAATTACATTACTTTTTCAGTTTTTGGTTTTTGAACTAAAAAGGGGGTGAAGGAGGCCTAAATTTTAATAATACACCCCCCTCCTGCTCTTCGTATTTTTCTGAAATTAAAAAGTTATTCCCCCGTATCGCAAATTCAGCCA
Organism: Chionoecetes opilio; assembly: GCA_016584305.1. Classification (NCBI taxonomy): domain Eukaryota; kingdom Metazoa; phylum Arthropoda; class Malacostraca; order Decapoda; family Majidae; genus Chionoecetes; species Chionoecetes opilio. The sequence goes on from JACEEZ010021760.1 coordinate 60,347, forward strand.
AAAAATTCTATTTTTCGTAAACTATCCATGGGCTCTGAAATTCCCCATGATGTCGTATTGTTTTTGAATAAACAGGGTTTCCCCTAAAACAGGAAAAATTTTTTAAGTTAAAACTACGGGCATTTTAAAATAAAAAGCTTTAAGCTTTTACAAGCTCCTCCCCCCCAAAAGGGGGCGGAGGAGGAGGAGGGAGAGGGGGAGGAGGAGGGGAAACAAAGGAATACAAAAGGGAAAAACAAACCGCAAAAAGCCGATAGGTCCTTACAAAACTGTTTTTCTTAACTATTTCTAAAACAACTAATAAAAAGAGAGAAAAAGGGTAGGGAATAGAAGGCCCCCCTCATCCACCCCTCCCCCCAGCCCAAGCTGGCCCGGGAAAAAGGAAGGAGGAGGAGGAGGAGGAGGAGGAGGAGGAGGAGGAGGAGGAAAAGGGGAAAGGGGAGGGGGAGGAGGAGGAGGAGGGGAGGAGGAGGAGGATATCAATTTCTCTGTTTAGGGAGAAGAAAGGGGAAAAAGACTGAGAGAAAGAAAAAATTTTTTTCGGGAAAAGGAGAAACCCGGAAATTGGATAAACCCCCAAAAAAAATAAGAGATGTGAGAGGAAAAATATGGAAAAAAATGTTGAGAAAATACCAAAAAATAATAAACGAAAGTAGGAAAAAGATAAGAAAAAAAGAGAATAAAGGGAAAAAAGGAAGAAAGGAAAAAAATGAAAAAGGAAATTTGGGGAGGAAGGAGAAAAAAAAAAAATGAAAGTGGGAGAAAAGAAAAAATGGGAAAATGCCGGTTTTTAAGATTAAAACGCAAAAAATTAGAAGATTTGGAAAAATATCAAATTAAAGAAAATCAAAGAGAAAAAAAAAAAGGTAAAAATTTTGGTAGTGGGCTTTTAAACCCATTTGCGGCCGAAACTTATGGTGCGTCCAAAACCCGGCAAATTTTGTCTACAGACAAGTTGAAAACACGCCTTAAAACAACAGCCCACTTAGGTACATTCTACAAAAATGTATGAGGGTTTGTGTGTGTTTCAAAGTTTTCGATATGTTGGCGACAAGAGTAGACTTTGTGAGGCCGTCCACACTCGTACCTGGAGCTTTAAAGGGGAGGGGGTGTGAGACGCCTTGGCGCATTTTGCTCCCCGTGTTATTTTGTGTGGATTTTTTAACCCTATGTACTGTATATGGGACAAAAAAAAATAACTACTATCAATGCATTATTATTTTCCCTAAAATCCGCGTCGATGTCCTGTGTGGCGTGTGTTTGTCTGCCGAAATAGATCTGTTAATGCGAACCCCGGCTCATTTACGCCCATTAGCCCCTTTGCAATTTTTTCTATTTTGTTTTTTTCAGTTCTCTTATAAACTTGCAAAAAGGGTTTTTTTCTTTTTTTCTTTTTTTCTGCCTCATCTTTCTCCCTTCAAAATTAGCGGTATCCCCACCACCCGGCCCTCTTAGATCTATGTTTAAAAGTATAGGGGGTGGATCCCAGAGAAAAGTGTTCCGCGGTAAAAATCTATCACGTCCCGACTGTTCTCTCCCCACCCCCATGCTTTTTCCTAAGTAAAAAAGAGTGAACCAGCCTCGCGTTGGTGTGTGTCTGTGTGTCTGTCGGATATTCCCCCAACATTGACTCGCCACACCGGTGCTACCCATATCCCTACATTCATCCCAACAGTCTACAACAGTACATTCCCGACCTCACAATTTGCTGCCAACTATGTTGTATTTTGTGTTCCCAAACATGTTTTGTTGCCATGTGGACGCCCCTTTATTTTTTCCTGAATCGTTTTTGATGTGTATTGAATAAATTTGGGCCTCTTTTTTTTGTGGAAAAATTTTTTTTTGTTTACGGGTGTGGGGGGATCCCTCCCGCCCCCCCGGGTCCGCCCGAAAACCCAAAACCCATCTCTGCTTCGCACGCCATGTAGAAATTTTCTTTGTTTTTTTAATATCATGGGTTACCTACAAAACCAAACCAAACCTCAAACCAAACTTAACCAAATCTGATTTGACCAAACTTGCCGTTTCTGGCTAAAATAACGGTAATTTTCGGGAGTATTTAAGCATTATTTTTCAATTTCGCCATGGGAAAGGGGGTTTTAAAATCTCAGAATGCAGAAAACTACCGATGATTAGGGAAGAATTCGGACTTTTTAAAAAACACACCAACCAAACACCTACCGAAAAACCAAAAAATGTCATTAATAAAAGCCGCTAGGCATTTCTTGATGTGGGTTTGTGTTTGTTCTCATAAAAAGTGGGTTGTTTTTCCATACAGTTAAAATCATCCATTTTTTACTTTGGATTACTATTTTCCCCTTCATAGGTTTTATTTGTGGAAAAAATATAAAAAAAAATTAAAAATTTATATTCGGTCAGTAGTTATAGTTTCATTGAATCTGTAGCGAGGAACAAATAAGACTGACTGATGATTTTGGGGTTTGTTTCTAAAGGTGACATCTGCACTATTTGCTCTGGGTAAGCATTTACTACACTACTTTAACCCTTGAGACCCAGGCTAATTTCCATTTTAATTTTGGGTACCATTAGCGATTTGTATGAATATAAACAAAATTTTTTAGTTGACCTGTTTAGTATCCTTGCGACTAACAAATTTGGTATATTCATTTACTTCTCGTAATTTTATGGCTAAAAACAGACAATTTATATAGCAAAGGAAAGATCTGGATGCGAAATGGCTACTAACGAGTGTATTTCCTATCCTAGAAAATACACTGGAAAGCAAAACTTTTAGAACCTAATTGTCTTCATTTTACATCTATGCATTTAAACTTCATTACTTCCCTTTACCTGTGTGATGTACAACGAAAATCTTTGGGTTGGTTGAACATTTATGTATCCTTGAAATTGTATTGAAATCTGCCAGCTTCCTAGGAAAACGACAGGCAGTTTCTGCAAGAAACTTTGAAATCTCATGACCTTCCTTTGTGCAGTGTTCCACAATGAAATGATTACATAACATCCATCCACACACACACACACACACACACACACACACCACACACACACACAACACACACACACCACACACAACACACAAAACCACACACACAAAACACACACACACATACTCCACGCGCACGCACACGCGCACACCCACAACACACACACACACCACACACACACACACACACACACACACACACACCACACACACACACACACACACACACACACACACAAAACCCAAAACCATAAAGGCAGTAGACCAGAGAGTTTTTCCGTATCGGAGGTGGGGGCCTGGACAGTTGCCAATCCAGAGAAAGAGACAGAGGGAGAGAGAGAGAGAGAGAGAGAGAGAGAGAGAGAGAGAGAGAGAGAGAAAAGAGAGAGAGAGAGAGAGAGAGAGAGAGAGAGAGAGAGGAGAGAGAGAGAGAGAGAGAGAGAGAAGCTAGGAGGGAAGAGCTGGAGGGTGGCATGGTAGGGAAAAGAGGAACGATGCGAGGTTATTGTCAGGAAAAAACTGAAAGAAAAAAAATAACGTTGAAAAAGAGTAAGTGGTTTCTTCTTGTGCTGTGATTTGAAGGTCAGGTTGAGAGAGAGAGAGAGAGAAGAGAGAGAGAGAGAGAGAGAGAGAGAGAGAGAGGAGAAAAGGGGAGAAGAGGGAGAGAGAGAGAGAGAGAGAGAGAGAGAGAGAGAGAGGGGGAGAGAGAGAGAGAGAGAGATGTACCCACGTAGCACAAAACGCTTCAGACTGTAAGAAGGTTTTATGTCGAGACAGACGCTTTTCACTCTGTGTGAAAAGCCATTCCGATTGTATTTCTAAGCATCATCACAGGGAACTTCTTGAAGTAATAAATTATACTGATTAATAATTATACAAATGATTATTTTGATAATAAAATTAGTAATAACAATGAATTATTTATAGTAATGATAATAATTACAATAATAGTAATAATAATAACGAAACAGTAATAATATGATAATAAAAATAATAATAATAATAAAAATAATAATAATAATAATAAAATAATAATAAAAATTTAATAATAAGAAGAAGAAGAAGAAGAAGAAGAATTGTTTTTATTAAAATATACCTTAAAGTTTACAGTTATTGAAACATGACAAACCGTTACCACAGAGTTTCTTACAACGGATAAAAATTTTATAATTTATCAACTGAATGTCCGTCTGTCTGGGCATACTTGCCTGGCACAGGAGTCAATTTTCTTAAATCTCTCATGGGAGAGGGAAGAAGGAGAAGAGGAGAGAGAGAGAGGGGAGAGAGAGAGAGAGAGAGAGAGAGAGAGAGAGAGAAGAGAGAGGAGAGAGAGAGAGAGAGAAGAGAGAGAGGAAGAGAGAGAGGAAGAGGAGGAGAGAGAGAGAGAACAGAGAGAGGGGAGAGAGGAGAGAAAATATCAAGATTACATTTTGCCAAGTTTTCCCTTTTCCCTCCCACGCATTGCATAACACAGGTCCAGGGTTCAGTTAGCAGCATTGACGTTGATCTTTTTCCCAAACGCTTTTAATCATGACTCTTTATGATGCAAGGTTTGGGATGGTCAGACATTTTTTATATGATTAGTCAGGTTAGGAGGTTTATATGGCGAAGACCCGACGAAGGGATCACAGGAAAGGAGGAACTGCAGGAAAGTTGTGCTGAAGAAAGAAACATTATTATAATTTGGCAGTTACCCACATTCTATCAGCGGACGTGTAGTGGCAAGTTAGGTATTATTAGCAGTTATTAGCCTTGCAGTTTGACTTTTTAATGACTTTCTGCAACATAGATTTTTTTAGTCGAACCCGCCAGATCAAAGTGTGTGTGTGTGTGTGTGTGTGTGTGTGTGTGTGTGTGTGTGTGTTGTGTGTGTGTGTGTGCGTGTGAGTGTGTTTTTTGTATTTATCTAGTTTTTATATAACATGGCATGAGCCACACTCGTATGGCCCCGTCTCCATATATTCATTTATCATTCATCGTTAGTGCTTAGTGTTGGCCGAAACCACCACCCGGGAGGCGGGTCACAAACTCCCGGCTTACACCCGGTACCCATTTACTGCTGGGGGAACAGGGGCTCGGGTTTTAAAGAAGACCGCCCTTTTCTCTTCGCTCCACCGGGGATCGAACTCGGGACTTCTCGTTTTTGGGGCTGAGCGGGGCCACCACTACACTACGGATACCCCAAGTACGGAGTACACCGAGTGTGTGTGGGGTGGTTTTGTGTGTGTGTGTGTGTGTTCATTTGCCATCCATCTGACGAAATGTGAAATAATTAGTTTCGTAAATTCAGATTGATGTTCATGGCAGGTATTTTAAGGAATGAAAGATTAAATGAAACTGATATGCCATCGTCTGACGACTAATGATGCAACACTGAGCATGTTACGAAAGACTGAATACTCTGCCGCCCATAATATCATACACAAATATTAGTAGTGTGTATAATTATATAGATGCATTTGCAGATTTAGGAAACACAATATTTTTTTTCTTATTAGGTTACAGTATTTAGTTAGTATTCATTGTATCCATTTATGCAAGGAAATTTTCATTTCCTTGTCCCGAACACTTGGCTTCCACTTCAGGACTTCACTTCAGGACTTCACTTCATTACTTCACTTCATTACTTCACTTCATGACTTCACTTCAGGACTTCACTTCAGGACTTCACTTCAGGACTTCACTTCAGGACTTCACTTCAGGACTTCACTTCCCCTTCACCGCCCTTCGCGTTGCCACAGTTGGGCTACGGAGGGTGCGGCTAATGCGGGCCGTGCCAGGAATTGCGGCTGTGTACGAGGAATTGCCGCCGTCAGCAGGATTGAATCGAATGTCCGAAATCACAACACATCGTTGCATCGCCGCTTTTGTGTCATTTCTATAGCGGCTCGTTTTGTCGGAATTTGATTTGATTTCACGAAACTATCTTTATATATCGTTTTTTTAGTTAAAGGTAAGTTTCATATTATTTCTTATTGAAATCGTGTCGTGGGTTGGTAATCGACTTTTCCCGTGTGGAAATACGAATAGAAAACGCGAGACCTTTTGGGTTTTTTTTTTTAGATTGAAAGTCATGCGTATGGAAAAAGGTAGCAGACTAAGATTTTAAAGGGAGATAGGGTTGATAAAAGATTAAATTGCCCTTTAGAGAGTGGAACAGGGAAAAAGACAAGAAGGCTAAAGCCACAGACGCGGGACCCACTGGGATGGGCGGTCGGGGGAAGTGTGTCTTATAATAGGTGTTTGTGTCCAGGTAATTTGATGTCCTGATTGTGAAGTGGTCTGTTCCCTTTCTCCTCTCAACCCACAGCGTCTCACTCCCACGTAGCTATACCCGCCAAGCCCTTTTCTTCGTCCCCTCTCAAAACAACACTCGCCTTTCATCTCTACTCACACGGTCGTTCTTTTCTTCACTTCGCTCTCTCTTTTTCCTTGATTCCACCCTTACCTCTTGTTTATTTCCGCTCCTTCACAGCTTTTTCCCTATTTAAAACATTTTTGTAGTCTTAAAATTTTCCTCAAAGGTAAATATAATTGGTGGCCAGTTAACGTTACTCGTTAC
>JACEEZ010021762.1:0-38039 GCA_016584305.1 Chionoecetes opilio
GGGCTACACTCTAACTCCGCCCGTCGCCTGTGACCTGCCACCCTGGCGCGGCTGGCGTCCATCCTTCGCAACGCCGTCATCCGCCTCACTGTGCTTCCTGAGGAAGACAGGTAACTACTGCTCTGTGATAGCATCATAGGACATCACCAGGGTTCATAATGTTCCCCAAGGGATTCTCGCCGCCCTAAAACAATAACAACAACAGTTCTGGCGAGGCACGAAAGCGAGAGTTAAGCCAGGTTTATGGCAACTTGGTTTTGAGTCACTAACCTAACCTAATCTCACACTTTAACCTCCTAACTAAAGCCAAATCTGCATTAAAAGTGTCCGCGGCAAGGGAAGAACAGAGGCGATGTAGGTCACAAGAGGAAGAAGAGTGATAGGCACGCCGCACGTAAACAAACACTTGTCTCTCACCTCCCTATGAACATGTCATTATCTCCAAAAGTTTGAGTCCAAAAGAATGTTTCCTATAATCCAATAAGGTAAACAGAAACCTTACTCCCAATTGTGTAGGGAATTTCGATCCTAGTGTAAAATAATACCATGTTCTGGTATGCATGAGTGTGAACAAGTATAAATGTACAGGTACGGGCGGGAGGACCGATCAACCAATATCTATTTTTCCCATAGGTTATATTTCACATAGAGCGAATTCACATAAAACGACCTCGTTTATCGACCAATTTCTCGTTTTATGTTGGACCCTAGTGTATATATAATAATGACTGTTGTTTAGATAGATCTATGGACTCGAAACTCCTACTCCAGTTGTAAATCAATGGACTACATAATTTGGATGAAAATTGTAATTGAAAATACTTACAAATATTATAAAACAACAAGAAATCCATTTACAATCAGTATCTGTCTTCAATGCCTTTCATATCGTACTGTTCAGCCTTTTTTTTATAGTCATCCTCTGCTACTTGGCTTCCCATATCATCTACACTCATTTCCCAAAATGTTATTTCCTGCAAATTGTGTATATTGTAATTTTTCGTGAAATTACTTTGTCTTGCAATCAGCCATCATCATGTTTACCAATATCATCAGGTCTTATAGGCGGCACGGGAAGCTTCTGGTAGTCTTCCCCACTGACTGTAGTGTGCATCGTCAGTTTTCCCTAGAGCGGGCCAAGGCGGACCAGCTCCCGAGTCTGGACCATCCCGACCCATTCCAGCCTGGTCTAGTCTGCCTCGCAAAAAAGCGCTATTACTCATTTGCCCGCCTCCCGCACTCTTAAGGGCGCGTCCACACGTGTGCTCAAACATCTGTTGTGAACACTGTTTTTAACATGTTTACTGTAGATGCATATTTGCAACAGTATTTAGACATATATTTGGAAACATGGGTCAGTAATGTTGCCGTGATGATGCGATGCGCTTGTCTGGCGGTGCCTATACGCTGTCTCGTCCACATTGGTGCTGCCTAAATGTTCCCAACCAGTGCTTCCAACATTATCTGGGCACAACAGTTCACAACACGTTCACAGCTTGTTCGGTAATATGTTGCTTACATGTTGCCAGCGCATGTTTGAGCACACATGTGGACGTGCCCTAACATTCTTGATCAAACCTGTCGACCTGGTGGGGCTCATTTCTTAGCATCCTTATATTCAAATAATCTATGGTTAAATTCTTGATGGCTAGAAATATCCGCATCCACATCCGCAAATATTGGGATTTAAATATCCGCATCAACATCCGCATCCTCAAATAGTGAAAAATCGACATCCGGTCCACTTTTACTTTTGACCATAGAATTGATTGATTTAATGCCAAGAAAGGGGATTTTTTTTACCATAGAAGCAACCCGATCTATTGCACAAGCCGCAACGTTCTCAAAGGGAATGTTGTTACCGGGGCAGTTACCTTCAGTTACCCACAAGCTGCCATACTGAGAAGTAGCTGGGAAAAGTCCTATTTTGCTGCTGGTAAGTAAATTTCCTTTCGGTTATATTGTATGCTGTAACATGTCTGGTTTTAAAAGAGTAATTTTCTGTTCAGTCATCAATTAACTTTGGGTATATAATAAGGATTAAAAATTACCCTTAAAAAAGATCATCCAAGTTTTCTATTCCCATGGAAAATAACAATCACAAAGTAGCAATTCAAGTACTGTTTATCCTCGTCTATCGCGGGTACATGAGTAATTTCACGTTACAGGGACTGGTAAAACCCTTTGTTTTCTTCCTCCCCCTTCTCCAAGTCCCCTCTTTTCCTCCCCTTTACCCTAATCACCCCTATGTAGGAGAAATAGGAAACCCACACTACTGGCATTTATTAGATTGAAAAACACAGGGTAAGAACAGTGGGAATTGGAAAAAAATATATACCGTCGACCCTCGATTTAACAGACGTCGGTTTAATGGATTTCAGATTTAACGGACTCCATTTGCGTGATAAATTTGCGAGCAGGAATGGCATGCCAGACCGCTTATCACCGGTCGAATTGTCAAGTCAACATAATTTTTTTCATTTTATTTTGGAATGCTTGAGTTTTAAGGAGTTTTGATGCATCATATATTAAGACATATAAGGAGGGAGCCTGTGTTGCTAGTTATTTAGTGGCAGAAGGTGTGTATTGTTTAGAATAGCGATTATTAGTGTTAGGGGTGGTCACTGTAAGACTGTTTCCCCGTTACCTCAACTCCTTAAATCACCCTTATTTAAGGTGACACACGGTGCTACACTGACCTAAATAGTGACACGTGTATAGAACAGCTCATCACAACCTTATAATATATATATATATATATATATATATATATATATATATATATATATATATATATATATATATATATATATATATATATATATATATATACACAAACCTCATTTTCCCGGACTAATAGGCGGGAGCACTGGTCCGGGAACCGCAAAAGTCCGGGAATCGCAACAGTTTGATGCCATTACCCACCCCCGGACGTTTATCCTACTCTAGTATTTACTGTCCGGCAACCGCCAATATCAACTACCCCGCCGCGGACTTTTACGTCCGCTGAGCATGCTGCCACCTGGCAGGAGGCAGCAGAAAGTGTTCAATAGTCTCAAGAGACGTTCCTGCACCAGGGGCAGTGGGGGTCAGGGGACTAACGGAGGCTGTGCAGGTGAACCGTGTGTCGTGTGCCCAAATGTAAACAATACGACCGCTGAGCATGCTGCCACCTGGCGAGAGACAGCAGAAAGTGTTCAATAGTCTCAAGAGACATTCCTGCACCAGGGGCAGTGGGGGTCAGGGGACTAACGGAGGCTGTGCAGGTGAACCGTGAGTGTCGTGTGTCCAAATGCAATGCCCGTCAGGGTGGCAAGGTTGGTAGAGACGTGAGCTCGCAATGTGCAGCGTCCCTGTGCATTCGGTCAGCGGTTCGAGTCCGCCTAGTTCGTGCTGACGTGGCGGCGCTTTGTATAGTCAATAACCTTGTAGTTGGTAATTGCAAAGTGTCTAGATAGGATGAAAATCTTATCTTATCTGTCCAAATGCAAACAATACAACCGCTGAGCATGCTATTCCCATGGAAAATAACAATCACAAAGTAGCAATTCAAGTACTGTTTATCCTCGTCTATCGCGGGTACATGAGTAATTTCACGTTACAGGGACTGGTAAAACCCTTTGTTTTCTTCCTCCCCCTTCTCCAAGTCCCCTCTTTTCCTCCCCTTTACCCTAATCACCCCTATGTAGGAGAAATAGGAAACCCACACTACTGGCATTTATTAGATTGAAAAACACAGGGTAAGAACAGTGGGAATTGGAAAAAAATATATACCGTCGACCCTTGATTTAACAGACGTCGGTTTAATGGATTTCAGATTTAACGGACTCCATTTGCGTGATAAATTTGCGAGCAGGAATGGCATGCCAGACCGCTTATCGCCGGTCGAATTGTCAAGTCAACATAATTTTTTTCATTTTATTTTGGAATGCTTGAGTTTTAAGGAGTTTTGATGCATCATATATTAAGACATATAAGGAGGGAGCCTGTGTTGCTAGTTATTTAGTGGCAGAAGGTGTGTATTGTTTAGAATAGCGATTATTAGTGTTAGGGGTGGTCACTGTAAGACTGTTTCCCCGTTACCTCAACTCCTTAAATCACCCTTATTTAAGGTGACACACGGTGCTACACTGACCTAAATAGTGACACGTGTATAGAACAGCTCATCACAACCTTATAATATATATATATATATATATATATATATATATATATATATATATATATATATATATATATATATATATATATATATATATATATATATATATATATATATATATATATATATATATACATTACATATATATATATATACAGTGGTTGCCGCGTGCGATAAAATGAGCGATAAACGATAAAAGATAATTATCGCTGAGGTCAAACCTTTTATCGTTTATCGTTTATCGCAAAGTTTTCTAAAATTATCGCTCATTCACTTACCGCTAGTCCCAAAAAATGAGGAACGATAAACGATAAATTCAAAGACGACTTTTGTAAAAATTAGAAAATGTGCACGGTGGCAATAGTCACAACAGCCCGCCTGACGTTTTCAGACCTGAAAAACCTCATATGAGAGCTGCCAAGTGTGTGTGTGTGTGTGTAGCTGGCCAATCACAGCTGCAGTGCGCCAGTCAGGGTTGCCAATCTTGGTACTAAAGTGCCAGATTTGGTACTATTGGTAGTATCAAGTACGACTTTACCATTTTCTGGTACTAATCTGTGAGGTGCATATCTAGAAGAAATTGAAGAACTTAATTAATCCTCAGGCCCAAGCGTGCAAGCATGACCAGCGACAGTTTGAGAAGCTGGTCTTCACCAAGGGAAACATGCAGCTCCTGGATGCTGTCTTGAGGAGGGAGAGGAGGGAGGGAGAGTGTGACTCAGAGAGAGAGACTGATGTGGAATAGAACTTGTAGGCCATAGACTGGTTCTAGTGACAGTTTTTGTTTAGTTTAATTAATTTTCACTGTGGAAAAATAGTTTGTATGCTTTTTTTAATATTTCAACTAAATAAAGGCACTTATCATTTATCGCTTTTGTTATCGCAAGTTAAATTTTTTTATCGCTATCGTTTTATCGTTTATCGCTTACCGCAGGTTGGGTTTTGAAATTTTTTATCGTTTATTGTTTATCGCATGTTGGGGAAAAAATTATCGTTTTATCGTTATCGCAAGTTGAAAAAAAAGTTATCGCGGCAACCATTGTATATATATATACACAAACCTCATTTTCCCGGACTAATAGGGGGGAGCACTGGTCCGGGAACCGCAAAAGTCCGGGAATCGCAACAGTTTGATGCCATTACCCACCCCGGATGTTTATCCTACTCTAGTATTTACTGTCCAGCAAACCGCCAATATCAACTACCCCGCCGCGGACTTTTACGTCCGCTGAGCATGCTGCCACCTGGCAGGAGGCAGCAGAAAGTGTTCAATAGTCTCAAGAGACGTTCCTGCACCAGGGGCAGTGGGGGTCAGGGGACTAACGGAGGCTGTGCAGGTGAACCGTGTGTCGTGTGCCCAAATGTAAACAATACGACCGCTGAGCATGCTGCCACCTGGCGGGAGACAGCAGAGAAAGTGTTCAATAGTCTCAAGAGACATTCCTGCACCAGGGGCAGTGGGGGTCAGGGGACTAACGGAGGCTGTGCAGGTGAACCGTGAGTGTCGTGTGTCCAAATGCAATGCCCGTCAGGGTGGCAAGGTTGGTAGAGACGTGAGCTCGCAATGTGCAGCGTCCCTGTGCATTCGGTCAGCGGTTCGAGTCCGCCTAGTTCGTGCTGACGTGGCGGCGCTTTGTATAGTCAATAACCTTGTAGTTGGTAATTGCAAAGTGTCTAGATAGGATGAAAATCTTATCTTATCTGTCCAAATGCAAACAATACAACCGCTGAGCATGCTATTCCCATGGAAAATAACAATCACAAAGTAGCAATTCAAGTACTGTTTATCCTCGTCTATCGCGGGTACATGAGTAATTTCACGTTACAGGGACTGGTAAAACCCTTTGTTTTCTTCCTCCCCCTTCTCCAAGTCCCCTCTTTTCCTCCCCTTTACCCTAATCACCCCTATGTAGGAGAAATAGGAAACCCACACTACTGGCATTTATTAGATTGAAAAAACACAGGGTAAGAACAGTGGGAATTGGAAAAAAATATATACCGTCGACCCTCGATTTAACAGACGTCGGTTTAATGGATTTCAGATTTAACGGACTCCATTTGCGTGATAAATTTGCGAGCAGGAATGGCATGCCAGACCGCTTATCGCCGGTCGAATTGTCAAGTCAACATAATTTTTTTCATTTTATTTTGGAATGCTTGAGTTTTAAGGAGTTTTGATGCATCATATATTAAGACATATAAGGAGGGAGCCTGTGTTGCTAGTTATTTAGTGGCAGAAGGTGTGTATTGTTTAGAATAGCGATTATTAGTGTTAGGGGTGGTCACTGTAAGACTGTTTCCCCGTTACCTCAACTCCTTAAATCACCCTTATTTAAGGTGACACACGGTGCTACACTGACCTAAATAGTGACACGTGTATAGAACAGCTCATCACAACCTTATAATATATATATATATATATATATATATATATATATATATATATATATATATATATATATATATATATATATATACATTACATATATATATATATACAGTGGTTGCCGCGTGCGATAAAATGAGCGATAAACGATAAACGATAATTATCGCTGAGGTCAAACCTTTTATCGTTTATCGTTTATCGCAAAGTTTTCTAAAATTATCGCTCATTCACTTACCGCTAGTCCCAAAAAATGAGGAACGATAAACGATAAATTCAAAGACGACTTTTGTAAAAATTAGAAAATGTGCACGGTGGCAATAGTCACAACAGCCCGCCTGACGTTTTCAGACCTGAAAAACCTCATATGAGAGCTGCCAAGTGTGTGTGTGTGTGTGTAGCTGGCCAATCACAGCTGCAGTGCGCCAGTCAGGGTTGCCAATCTTGGTACTAAAGTGCCAGATTTGGTACTATTGGTAGTATCAAGTACGACTTTACCATTTTCTGGTACTAATCTGTGAGGTGCATATCTAGAAGAAATTGAAGAACTTAATTAATCCTCAGGCCCAAGCGTGCAAGCATGACCAGCGACAGGTTTGAGAAGCTGGTCTTCACCAAGGGAAACATGCAGCTCCTGGATGCTGTCTTGAGGAGGGAGAGGAGGGAGGGAGAGTGTGACTCAGAGAGAGAGACTGATGTGGAATAGAACTTGTAGGCCATAGACTGGTTCTAGTGACAGTTTTTGTTTAGTTTAATTAATTTTCACTGTGGAAAAATAGTTTGTATGCTTTTTTTAATATTTCAACTAAATAAAGGCACTTATCATTTATCGCTTTTGTTATCGCAAGTTAAATTTTTTTTATCGCTATCGTTTTATCGTTTATCGCTTACCGCAGGTTGGGTTTTGAAATTTTTTATCGTTTATTGTTTATCGCATGTTGGGGAAAAAATTATCGTTTTATCGTTATCGCAAGTTGAAAAAAAAGTTATCGCGGCAACCATTGTATATATATATACACAAACCTCATTTTCCCGGACTAATAGGGGGGAGCACTGGTCCGGGAACCGCAAAAGTCCGGGAATCGCAACAGTTTGATGCCATTACCCACCCCCGGATGTTTATCCTACTCTAGTATTTACTGTCCAGCAACCGCCAATATCAACTACCCCGCCGCGGACTTTTACGTCCGCTGAGCATGCTGCCACCTGGCAGGAGGCAGCAGAAAGTGTTCAATAGTCTCAAGAGACGTTCCTGCACCAGGGGCAGTGGGGGTCAGGGGACTAACGGAGGCTGTGCAGGTGAACCGTGTGTCGTGTGCCCAAATGTAAACAATACGACCGCTGAGCATGCTGCCACCTGGCGGGAGACAGCAGAAAGTGTTCAATAGTCTCAAGAGACATTCCTGCACCAGGGGCAGTGGGGGTCAGGGGACTAACGGAGGCTGTGCAGGTGAACCGTGAGTGTCGTGTGTCCAAATGCAATGCCCGTCAGGGTGGCAAGGTTGGTAGAGACGTGAGCTCGCAATGTGCAGCGTCCCTGTGCATTCGGTCAGCGGTTCGAGTCCGCCTAGTTCGTGCTGACGTGGCGGCGCTTTGTATAGTCAATAACCTTGTAGTTGGTAATTGCAAAGTGTCTAGATAGGATGAAAATCTTATCTTATCTGTCCAAATGCAAACAATACAACCGCTGAGCATGCTGCCACCTGGCGGGAGGCAGCAGAAAGTGTTCAATAGTCTCAGAGATGTTCCTGCACCAGGGGCAGTTGGAGTCAGGGGACTAATGGAGGCTGTGCAGGTGAACCGTGAGTGTCGTGTGCCCAAATGTAAACAATACGACCGCTGAGCATGCTGCCACCTGGCGGGAGGCGTGGACACTGACCAGGGGTGACAGGAGACGCTCAGACCGCCGGACCAGGGAATTTACGAACAGGACCAGGCATTTCAACGTAAAAAAAAAAAAAAAAAAAAATTGTCCGGGACTCTGACATATCCCCGGACCTCGGATTTTGTCCGGCAAATCCGATATCCGGGAAATGGAGGTCCGGGGTTTGTGTGTATATATACACACACAACCCTCGCTTTCCCGGATATCGGATTTGCCGGTCAAAATCAGAGGTTCGGGGATATGTCAGAGTCTGACATATCCCCGTCAGACATATCTGAGAGTTAGACATATCTGAGACAAATGCCTGGTCCAGTCTGTAAATCGACAAAGTTGTCCGGCGATCTGAGCGTCTCCTGTTACCCCTGGTCAGTGTCCGCGCCTCCCTCCAGGTGGCAGCATGCTCAGTGGTCGTATTGTTTACATTTGGGCGCAAGACACTCATGGTTCACCTGCACTGCCTCCGTCAGTCCCCTGACCCCCCACTGTCCTTGGTGCAGGAACGTCTCTGAGACAATTGAACACTTTCTGCTGCAGTGTCTGCGCTTCCACTCCCACCATGTAGTGCTACGCTCTCAACTCCTCACCCTGAACCTGTGACCTCACCTGTGACCTGCCCACCCTGCTGGCAGCGGCTGGCGTCCACCCCTCCCGGCAACATGCTGTCATCCGCCTCACCTGTGCCTTCCTGAGGAAGACAGGTCAACTATAGCACCTGTGATAGCATCATAGGACATCACCAGGGCTCATAGTGTTCTCCAAGGGATTCTCGCAACCCTAAAAACAACAACAAAGTGACGTGAAAGTCCACGGCGGGATAGTTGATATTGGCGGTTGCCGGACAGTAAATACTAGAGTAGAATAAACGTCCGGGGGTGGGTAATGGCCTCGGACTGTTGCGATACCCGGACCAGTGCTCCCACCTATTAGTCCGGGAAAACTAGGGTTGTATATATATATATATATATATATATATATATATATATATATATATATATATATATATATATATATATATATATATTATATATAATATATATATATATATGCATATAATAATGAGAAATAGTCATGATAATAAGCAATACCTTTGACAGCCACGGCCTGTGTCTGGCTTGTGAAAGTTTGTTTACCTTTCACTAGGTGAGAGAAAACGGCAACATTTTAGAGATAACTCATTACTTTATGGGAGACTTTTTCTTCCTTTTTATCTCATTTTGGGGTAATTATAATGTCTCATGATGCTACTGCTTCTGCCGTGGCTGCGCTGCCAGGCGTGGATGAGCGCCTTGCATATATTTTCATATCTTTACTCATATATATGAATAATAGCCATTAAAATGTGATTACCGTATGTTACGGCTTATAAGACGCACTTTTTTCCCGGGTCTCGCTGAGCGAGACAATCTGCCATACACCGCCCGCTACTCCTTGGCGCTCCACACGTCTGCACACATATACCGTCGCCATATAGGTTGGAAATGGGTGCTAAGGTCTCGGGAAAGGCACAGCTTTCTTGCTGCACCCATACAGGATGCAAGTATATGACATATCGCACAAAAAATATATCAGAAACGTCCAAAATTCTTCAAGTACAGTACTATATTTTTTTCTGAGTCTACGTGTATTTGTATCAGGGCCAGCCTAGGAGGCTTCCTGCTGTGACGTCACCAGCATGTTTCCCGCCACGGCTGGAATGGGGCTGTTGTTTTTCCTGCGCTTTTTACAAAAGTCATGTTTTTTAGGTAAATAAGACGTGGAAAAGAATAAATTTTTGTGGATTAGGTATTTTGAAGGAATATTCAACATAATTATGCAAAGAAAAAATGGGTCTGGACGATTACTTTAAGAAATAATCATTTAGATATTTACACATATCCTCATCCGTTTTTAAGACCTCACCCTGCTCTAATCTTAATGGCCCCACTTCCGTCTTAACGGAAATGCAGTACTACTGTACACTGAGCATTCAGGCGTCTCTGGTAGCGACTTCAGGCAAAGGCTGTGTTCAGTAAAGCAACGCGCACAGGTGCACACGGAGGCTCACAGTGACGTAGGCATACAGTATGCCTAGTGCAAGCTACCCCCGCACTACAGATCTGGGAGGTGGATCGCTACTGAGTTGCCAGCTCGCACCACAATAAGGGTATGTAAACAAAGGGCAAAGAAAGCCTCTCCTCTTCGCTCTTCTCTTCTTACCTCCTTAATATTTCATTTCCTGCTGCTATAACTTCTGCTGCATGAAATACAGGGTCATCAGCAAGTTATTCTTGAACAATAAGAATAGCCTCAGAGATAAATTTTGGCAGCTGCTATCTTGGTAACAATGTAAATTGTGAACCGTTCAGTATCATTCATTAGGGAGGGTGCATTAGAGGGGGGATCATTAGAGGGGGGCACCTCCCCGAGGGTGCGGGGAGGGAGGGTTCATTAGAGGGGGGATGACCGAACTGACGGCTACTGAACGCAGCCCTGGCAGGTGTCACTCTGGGGATTTGTAAGGTAAGATCTTTAGTGCTTGAGGTGTTTAATGTGTTGGAGGCGATGTGGAGGCTGGCTGACGAAGTGGGTGGCACAGAGGAGGTGGAAGATGCTGCAGAAAACTCTGACAATTCGAACTTCAGTTCTGATTATGGAAAGTTGGAAAATTGTTGAAAAATTTGAACTTAGCCTAAAACAGGTCGAATTATCCGAAGTTCAAATCATACGGGTTCGAATTAAAGAGGATTCACTATATTAGGTTTGCCCTAATATGAATATATTGCAAGTATAGCTATTGTATATCAAATATGATATATATATGGAGTCAATGATGCAATAAACACCACATTTCAAACAGGCAAGCATGAAATGGTTCTATGATACACAATCAACATAAAATATGGTGATGCAACTTGTGTTTTGGTGTTTGTTTATGTCTTACCACCTCAAAATATCACTCGTTGAAAGTTAAGGGTGGTCCCGAGCACCCTTAACCTTGCGGTCTCGTAACCGGTGACAAAATTATTTGAGCCTCACTTGTAGAGGCGCTACTAGGTTTAAGCCGTCTAGGGTAATACTTAAGGTCTCGTAACTCCTTCGAGCATCTACCCCCTGAGCTATAATCTTGTGGTCCTGTCAACGTATCTATAGCTACACCTATAGGCTACCTTGTTTAACGCAACCTCGCTTAACAAAAATTAACGAAAATTCTGAGTTATGCAAAAATAGAAAATTTGTACCAAACTAAGTTTAATGCATGGAAAATTTGAAGATTCATATAAAAATTTTCTTAAATTTTAGAGTCAATGGGAACATAGGATATGTTTATAGCATTTTTCACTTGACGCACCATTTTCAAGGAATGTAACTTGCTTAAACAACGTATAGGTGTATCTTGTTTTTTCTTAGATTGATGCCCACTTTTTGTAACTCGCCTCTTCTAGTTAATTCCTGGCATCTATATGTTTTTATGGGATAGCAACACTTCTTTGTGATATTCAAACACCTTCTTTTTCTTAATTTTTCATAGTGTCCCTTCAAATATCCAGCCTCTTTTTTTCATCTTAATAGCAGGTCTTTTCTTTCAACTCTTCAAATCATTCATTTTTCAATATATTTATTGTGACCCCTCTCTCTCTCTCTCTCTCTCTCTCTCTCTCTCTCTCTCTCTCTCTCTCTCTCATTTTTTTGTGTTGGCAGTTATATTTCCATTAGTCTTTTCTCATAGATAAAATCTTTCAACTCAGGCACTTTCGTAGTTGCTGTCCTTTGTATTCTTCCCAATATTTTTGTGAGGAGACAACACAATTTGGCATATTATGTTCTATGGTGCAAGGATAGGTAGCTCGTCTTTTAATGTTAAAGTAATCATCCAGACCCATTTTTCTTTGCATAGGTATGTTGAATGTTCATTCAAAACTCCTAACCCACAAAAGATAATTAATTTCCACGCCTTAATGCCGCAAAAACACGACTTTTGTAAAAATAGCGGGGAAAAATCTGCCCCGTTCCAGCCGCCGCGCTAATATTACTGATGACGTCACAGTAGGGGTTCCACCGAGACAGAGAGGGAGAGAGAGAGAGAAGGATGATGGAGTCCTTCAAGAATCTGCCATTATTCGCCCTACTCCATCACCAACACCCACCCACATCCCCCAACACCCATGCCCGTTCCTCCATCCACATCCCGAACACCAACACACATCCCCGTTTCCCCACCACCAACACTCATCCCGTTCCCCCACCCACCATCACCACCACCAACACCCATCCCCGTTTTCCCACCCACATCCCCACCACCAACACCCATTCCCGTTTTCCCCCCACATCTCCACCACCAACACCCACCCCCTTCCCCACTACCAACACCCACCCCCTTCCCAACCACCAACACCCATCCTCGTGTAGCTACTGTCAAACCATTCCTCTGACCCTCGAATGTCTCATATTACTCTCCTTCGCACTTTCTCTCTTATGTCTCTTTGATAGTGACTGAACCAGGCAGCTGCCTGATTGGGTCAAGTTAATATCTCTCCAGTGTAAGATGAGACGCGAGGCACCACGCCTATGTATCTTACTCCACACCTACTTTCCTAACTTTCCTTCTCCTCATTGGCTTACACGTTTACCTCCTCCCATCTATATTATAGTGATTGGCCATATTAATTTTGACTCCTCCTTCTTTTCACTCATTTGTTCATTCTGTGTCCTCTTTTTTTTAATCACGCTTGCCTGACCAAAGTTGGAGCGGTGAGCGACTGACCTCGGGGAGGTCAGTCAGGACCCAACCTTATTCTACACCGGTTATTCCGTGTGCTTTATTTTATATATTATACATCTTTGTACATATTAAATATACCACTAAAAGGGAGTGAAGAGTTTAACTGGACCCCATACTACAGAGAGTGAGAGTGAAGGATTCCGCCAGCACTACGACACCACTCCGTTCCTGAGCGGGTCACCTCGGTATAAACAAAGAATTGTGCATCAAGGACAACGGTAAGATAAAGCCCGGTTCCCACCTTCCCGCGTGTACGGCCGCCATACAACAACAAAGACGTCACAATGACGTCACAACAAAGTCTACCGCACCACCGTACGGTACGGTGGTGCGGTACACTGTACGGCCGCCGTACAAAGTTAAATTCAAGTCATCTCTCCCACTCGGCGGTGTCCGCTCGAGCGGAGTTGCCAACTGTGCCCAGTTACCACAAATACCACTCAAGCGGTGATGATGGTGACGTCATTGTTGAGCGGTGTTGTTGTAAGTAAGATGGCCGTACAAGCGGGCTGATGGGAACCGACCTTAAGTGTAGCTACCATGAACCACGGTACACTCATTTCCCCACCCACATCCCCACCACCAACACCCATCTCCGTTCCCCCACCCATATCCCCACCACCAACACCCATCCCTGTTCCCCTACCCACAGTCCCACCACCAACACCCATCTCCGTTCCCCCACCACCAACACCCATCCCCGTTCCCCCACCCACGTACAGTCCCACCACCAACACCCATCCCCGTTCCCCCACCCACGTAGGCTACAGTCCCACCACCAACACCCATCCCCGTTCCCCCACCCACGTACAGTCCCACCACCAACACCTGTCATGACAGAAATTTGGGGTCACTGGTATGGGGGTTTTATGACTGGTCAACGTTACTTGAATTATATTATTTGGGGATGATTTGATAAAAGATTACAACTTGAATGGAGGATTTAACTTAGTCTTCTGACTTCACTATATGATTATAGTTTGACCACTTCTCACTACGGAGAGTACTGAACAAGGGGGGTATACTTAAGGGGAAAGGATAATAAGGTTTAGGTTATGGGATTTGCTGCCACCAGCCCTGACGAGTATTTCACTATGATTACTCCCGGGGCACGTTAGATTAATATTAGTATTAGATTGATCTTGGTAGTCGTGGTTGGTACGAGGGGTTATACCGAACAAGGCTTTGACTCTTGGAAGTGTGGGGAATTATTTTCCTAATACAGAATAACCACCTGGGTTTTTATAATAACACAAGAACTATATTGTAAATGATATCCTATTTATTTGGTGACATGGTAAGTCTCTCACTTGAGATCATCTTCAGCATATAAGGGTTTAACACTATACCGAGAAACTCTACTCGGGAATAAGAAACTTGACTTCACACCCTGACGTAGGAATTTTCCTAAGTTATGAGATAAAGCTCTAATGAGCATAAATCTCCTTCACTAGAATTACTATTCAGGGAATTGCCCTACACTAGGTAACATACCACTTAATATTTATAAATCACACATGGAAGATAGGTATCTAGTAGAGAAAGAAAATGGCGAGACAGTGTTGTATGTGTTCCAGTAAGACCATGTGGCCGTTTGAGGAGGTTTCGCGCCAACCTTCAAAAGCGCCGAGAGAACAATCCTTCGTTAATAACACTTATAAGGATGGGCGGAACATCTATGCCTTAGTGACACTGAACTGTACCTATATATTTATATAGAAATATATAGATGTAATATACTAAGGGAGAAAAAACACCGGAGCCAGGGGCAGATGTCTTACCTTCAAAAGCGCCGAGAGAACAATGACTCGTGCCCTGCGGGCTTTCCGCACCAAAAAAAAGGAACTTGTTTGGAAAGTCTCACCGTGACCTTAAATGAACAACTTATAATCCCGAACCAACTATTTAAGTAATGAAAACTCGCGTATCCCCCGAAGAGGCCGCCTTAATACAAAACTGGCTACTTTGATGTAAGAGAATTTAATGTCTTTAATCTAATATTCACGAAGGATGGTTTTATATGTAATGTCGACAATCCGAACACCTATTTCAGAGTGGAGTGGTATGGAAATCGTGTTTAGGACTGGTAGGCTTTCATTTTAGCGTGTATCATTATTACACCGCCCATATATGACCATAACCGATAACGATAGGGATTATTTTGAAAGCCCTGAGGGGTTTAGGAGAGTTCTTAAATCTGAGAAGATGGTTTGGAAAGAAAGAAAAGAATGGAATACGTTAGTTATGACTGATCGCAGAATAATTATTCCACGGAACTTTCCTCGCACAAGGGGGTGTCGGAAGAGAGGAAGTGAAAGAACGAAAGAAGATAGAACAAAATGGCGTCTAGGATGGCCAAACTGATACGAAAAGATGGCGGAAAGAAAGAAATACGATGAGTCATATGTGAAACTGAGAAAAAGAATTACTTACAAGACATAACTCGGGAATTTTATAATAATAATGCTCATACTATCATCTCCCGAATAATGGGCATTACACGCGTCTATTCTCCGGGAAAATTAAATTCTATGGTATCAAAGTAAATACTCACGGATCAGGTTTCCGTTTTTAAAACTGCGTCAAGAGGAAGTGTGATGGGACGAATTAGAGTGAATTTAATGGAAATTCTTCTGTTCTTTGAAAACGGGGTCTGTTTGTGTTTAGATTACACGAAAATCCAATGAAAGGAAGTATCCCAGTCAACCTGATACCTGGGTAATGACGTGACCGTCAACCTTGACTTAGTCCGTATTCTCGGTGCAGAGATATATCCCAGAGGCGCACGCCGGCTAACCTCTGGTAAATGATAAGAGCCCAACAGGTCCTGAAATACTCGCCACACCGCAAGCTGGTTGACTGTAAAGTGAGTCGCGTAGTACTACATACTCGAATTAAAATACTCCTCCCACTGAACCAGGCTTAGCCCGTGAGAACCAGACGCTCCGACTTTCTAGACATGAGAAACCTCCTAGACCAAATTGTTTCATCTAGTCTGACACTACACTCACCTCTTGGACTCAGTATTAATTCCTAACACATCTTAATATATATTAAAAAATACACCATTCATTCTTCCTCAATGAGCCTTTTAGGAGGTCTCCTAACACGAGGGGCCAATTGCTCGTCCACCGGGTCGGGTTGTAGGACCCTCTCCACCGGTTCTATAACCACTCTTCACTGCCATAATAAGGCTTCACTTGTTCGGCAGCTCTTTGTACTTGTTTTCTGTGAAAACATTTTCTACCACGTATGAGCTCCCACCCAAACGTACTTCCACCACTCGATAGACCCCATCCCATTTCACATTGAGTTTACGGCACGTGCCTGGTATTGTGGTCTCTTTTCTGACCATACCAGGCTCCTACCTCCACCACTTGATTTTTCCGTTTTCTGTTTGCGACGTCCTGTACCGACGCGACATTTCAGATGCGTCTCGCGGATTAGGGCGTGTGCCACGCCATGTCATCTTGTTCTCCTCGACGTCGGGTAGAGCTGCTCCAACAAGCCTAGGGGCATGACGAGAAAAGAAAGCGAAATAGGGTTGTTGTCCAGTGGAGGTGTGTACCGCTTGATTCATAGTTGATTTGGCACGGCTGCAACAACGTGGGCCAACTCAAAGGGTGTCCTTGACACAGGTCGAGAGGACTGACTCAGGGTCCTGTGCATCCTCTCGGTCACCGAATTTCCTTGAGGGTGATAGGGGGGTCGTATAGCAAAGAGTGATTTGGTGTCGTGTGCAGAACTGCTGGAACTCCCGGCTGGTGAACTCCCTCCGTTGTCCAGAACGATGTTGCGGGGTGTCCCGTAGTCCGCCAGGTACTGCCACATGGTCTTAATGATGTGTGTAGTGTGTTTGGATTAAGGGGGAAGAACCTAACAAACCTACTGTAATGATCGACTACCGTCATAACATAACGGTAACCTTGTTCTCCTGCTACCATATCAGTGAGGTCTATCCCTATTCTTTCTAAAGGTTTATCTACTGGAGGTAATTCCTTCCAGGGTTGTTGTAACCCTTTACTTCCTTTGAACCTCTGGCAAGTTACACAAGTTTTGACATACTCACACACATCTACTTTAAGATTTGCCCAATAGTACAGTTCCTCGGCTTTCTTGATGGTTTTCTTTTGTCCTAAGTGACCTGATAACTCATGCGCCTGGTGAAGAGCGAGACCGGTCATACTACGAGGAATATGAGGACATAGTGTAGGCTCCCATCAGTTTTTCTCGAACATAATATAGTATGTCATCTTTTACCGTAAACTGATCCAAAGTGGCTTTCGGTATGCGTTTGATAGGGACTCTTCCTCCCTCCAGATACTCCACCAACTCTTTCCACACGGGTTCTTCCCTTTGGCGTAGAATGAATTGTGGTTGGGTGAGTCCCAACCATGTAATCTCGGGTCGGCGGGTTATCATCCCCACTGGACGCGACAGATGGTCCGCGACGAAGTTATCTCTGCCTTTCAGGTATTTAATCTCATAACTATATTCGCGCATCTCTAGGATCCACCTGGTCATTCGAGGAGATTTAGTTTTCTTTTAAAAATACTAGTGAGAGGTTGGTGATCCGTGACAATTGAGAATTTTGAGCCCCATAGATAATGATGAAAATTTCTACAAGTGAGTACTATGGCCAACGCTTCTTTGTCGGTCGCGGAGTAACGTGTCTCGCAAGGATTCAGTTTTTTGGAGAAATACCCAATGGGGCAATTTGAACCGTTTGACTGAACTTGACTTAGAACTCCTCCGACGTGAGTGTTACTCGCGTCTGTAGTGAGGATGAAAGGTTCATGAATTTTTGCCCTTACCAGGACAGGTGCATTTATCAGGCACGACTTGAGATGTTCGAACGCGTGTTGACACTCCCCCGTCCAGGTGAAAGTGACGTGAGCTCTTGTTAAATTTGTAAGTGGAGCTGCAACTTTCGCGAACGAGGGAAATGCTTCCTATAGAACCACACATCCCTAAGAACCGTCGAATTTCCTTTACAGTTTTTGGAGCTTCATTTTTGAAACGGCTTCCACGTTCTTTAGGTCCGGTTTACTCCTTCGGCCGAGATCCGATGACCGAGGAAAGTGACTTCTTTAAGTCCAAAGGTACACTTACTGAGGTTGAGTTTCACCCCATTGGTAGTAAGGACTTCGAAGAGTTGATTCAGACGTTCCAAAAGAAGAGGAAACGTAGGAGCCCATATAATTAAATCGTCTAGGTAGTTTTTTACCCATCCCTTCTGAAGGAGGGGAGTTAAGACTGAAGCCATTCGCCTGGAAAATATCGCGGGTGAGCAGTTTAGCCCGAATGGTAGGCGTCGAAAACGATACAAGGTAACACCGTCGCTGAAAGTGGTCAGATCGCGACTTTCGTCGTCTAGTAAGATCTGGAAATAGGCTTCGCGCATGTCTAAGGTGACATAATACTTTTGGCCTGCGGCTTGTTCGACCAATTCTTCCAATCGTGGAAGGGGATAGATGTCGGTGGCGAGATGTTTATTTATGTGTCGATAGTCTAGACACATTCTCTTACTACCATCTGGTTTATTTACCAATACGATCGGTGATAACCACGCGGCCGTGGATCTTTCTATGATATTTCTTTCTTCCATATCTTGCAGCATATGTGAAATTTGCTCCTTGGCTTTCTCTGGATACCGATACGAGGGTCCTCGACTGGGCTGAGGATCATCCACCTTTATGTGGACCGGAGGACCAGTTATGAGACCTAATTCATTTTGATCTAGGATGAAAGCGGATCATTTTCGAGAATACTTGCTGTAATTCTTGTTGTTCTGAAACAGTCAGGTGTTTCCATTTTTGTCCCTTGATTAATTCTTTTAACCTTTGGGTACGGGTTCCTTTCGGCTGTGCGTTATCATTGACCGGTATTAAGTCATTGTGGACTTCATGAATAGAATTAATTTTGGGCGCGTGAGGAATTTCCACTGTGTCGTACGACCCAAGTATAGTGCCTTTGCATAAAACTTTCCTTTTGGTATTATTCGTGAAGGGAATGTAAATTGAATTTCTGCCGACACTTGTACCACGTAAGGGTAACTATTTTTACTAATCTTTTCCCGCGGGTAGACAAGAAGGTTAGAACCTGGTGACTCATTCACGTTAACCTGCCTGAAACCAGAATGGTAAGCGTTTATTTTTACAGGAGTTAGAAGATTTATTTGGGAAAGGTTCTTTTTGTGTTTCACGCCTTCCACCGGGTTTAGTAGGATTCTTTTGATTTTGTTCCTTTTACGACGGATGTGATTCACGGTATGGGGGGTGTCGCCCCATCGCATTGCTCTACTCTTCCCATCCCAGGTAAGGGTGGCTTTTGTGAGAATGTCACACCCAAGAAGTAAATCGCCGTTGAGATAAGAGTCTGGGATAACGGGAAACCACCTTTTAAATTTTTGCCCATCACCGATTTCAATTTCTGCCCATATCATGCCGAGGATTTTCAACGGGGTGTCTGTGATCCCGACGAGATGGGGTGGATTCCGTCGTTTAGTTATTTCCCCTCCAATCCGTTTTGCTGTACTTTCTTTGATTAAAGTATAGCCACTCCCTGTGTCCACTATCGCTTCTGTTATTTTCCCGTTTATATTTACGTGGATAGTGGGGGAAATATCGTCACCATCTAGTCAAGATGATTGTCTAGGATTTTGAGTTTGACTGTGCTGTTGAAGACTACTTGCCTGGGCACGTCCAGGACAGTTTCGATCTCCTCTCCGACAACCGGGTTTGCGACAGTCGAAACAATGACCTGGTGGAGGTTTTCTCCAGCACTCCGGAAGGTTATGCGTTGGTGACTGACAATAAGCGCAATATTTTTGCGTGAATGTTTCCCTCCGTGAAGCACTCGCGTGGGAAGGTGATTTTTCTAGTTTCGCTTGGGCCAAACTGACCTTTAATTCTTGGATTTGTTGTTTTAAACCCTCTACTTCGTCTTGGGTGGTTTCGGGTGGTGAGGAACGTGTGTGCTTATCGCCTCCTCTCCCGTTTCCTTTCCCTTCTCCCCTTGGGGTTGGAATCATGTTGATCCTTTGTGTCGGTCTGTCTTCCAGTATCTGCCGCTCGTGTTCGATGCGGTCTAGGAATTTCTTTAGGGGATATCCTTCATCGAGGAATCCCTCTAATTTTTCTCGCGATGTGATTGGTAGTCCATACCACAATTTTCTCTTTATTGTCTTATCTCTGTCGGGGAATTTTTCCTGTGGGAGTTTTGTCGCGATCACCGCATGTTGACAAATAAAACGGTGTGTGAACGCTTGAGGAGATTCTCCCCAGTCATAGCTCATTGCTCCAAACTCTTGCCAGGCTCTATCAACACTCACTTCGGTGGTGAACTCGGTTACGAAAAGATTTTTAAGAGCCGACCATGTTTCTACCTTTTGGTTTGCTTGATAGTTATGGATTAAGATTGAGAATTCTGGACACACCCTCCCTTTTGCAATTTGGATGCGCGTTGCGTCGCTTGAGCTACATTGTTCAATTAATTCAAAGAACATTTGGAGTCGGGCCGTTGCGTCAAGGCCTTGCAGTTGATGTAATTCCAGTACTGGAATATCTCGAGGTTTGAAGAGTCCCTCTTTCACGCTATCCGTGGATAATTTAGAATTATCGAAAGGTTTCATTGGATTTTGTTTTTGCATGCTATCCGTGGATGATGGAGAGTCAAGGAGAAGGTCCCTGTGATTTAGTTGTGCTTTAAACTCTCCACTAAAATTCTAGCTCTGCTGTGCTTCTACTTCCGTCTCCTTTCTCCTCCTCCCTTTTAACCCCTGAAAATAGGTTTGCATCCCAACTCATGATTCCGTCGGAGAAAAACTTCTTGTAGATACAGGTAGAGATTTGATTCTCGTGTTCCGTCGGCCACTAACAGGGCACTCGGGTTTCCCGTGGCTACCAAGGGTGATTCTCCGCCGTTTCTGGTTCATTCATTTCCAGGTGGCCCCTGATTACTGTTCTTAATTTGTTATTTACTTTATCTCTCCCCTCATCTATCCAATGAACACCGTCGGATGCCAAGGTGTTTACGTACAGTGATGTATTAAATTGAATTATTTGGTTGTGTCCTGCGTGCTTTATTCTTTTGTTTATAGAATTTTGCACTTTCTTATAATTTTCTGTGCTAATGGGTCCTCTTTCGGAATAGATACGTGGTTCTATTAAGCAGATGCACACTACCGCCTCACAATTCCTCTCTATTGTGCGCGTAATTTCCTTGATAGTGTCAGCAAGAGAACCGGGATCTATGCCATCGGCAATATCGTTACTACCTAGCCACAAAATGCACAGATCATGTGGCCATTCCAGGACACTATTCAGCCTTTCATCTGAGAAGAAGGAATTTGCTTTTCCTCCCGGTTTCCTAAAAATCTTAATTTCCGTGCCTGGGACGTCGAATGTTTGGGGAATTTGACTGTGTCCCACCAATGAAACTTTGTACATTTTTCTCTGAATTTTGAGTCTATCTAGCTACTTGCCCAAGGTGATATTCTGTTATTTGTAGGAAATAATAACCCACCGCTATAGTCACCAGTGTGTTGCTGGAAATTGGGGTCACTGGTATGGGGGTTTTATGACTGGTCAACGTTACTTGAATTATATTATTTGGGGATGATTTGATAAAAGATTACAACTTGAATGGAGGATTTAACTTAGTCTTCTGACTTCACTATATGATTATAGTTTGACCACTTCTCACTACGGAGAGTACTGAACAAGGGGGGTATACTTAAGGGGAAAGGATAATAAGGTTTAGGTTATGGGATTTGCTGCCACCAGCCCTGACGAGTATTTCACTATGATTACTCCCGGGGCACGTTAGATTAATATTAGTATTAGATTGATCTTGGTAGTCGTGGTTGGTACGAGGGGTTATACCGAACAAGGCTTTGACTCTTGGAAGTGTGGGGAATTATTTTCCTAATACAGAATAACCACCTGGGTTTTTATAATAACACAAGAACTATATTTGTAAATGATATCCTATTTATTTTGGTGACATGGTAAGTCTCTCACTTGAGATCATCTTCAGCATATAAGGGTTAAACACTATACCGAGAAACTCTACTCGGGAATAAGAAACTTGACTTCACACCCTGACGTAGGAATTTCCTAAGTTATGAGATAAAGCTCTAATGAGCATAAATCTCCTTCACTAGAATTACTATTCAGGGAATTGCCCTACACTAGGTAACATACCACTTAATATTTATAAATCACACATGGAAGATAGGTATCTAGTAGAGAAAGAAAATGGCGAGACAGTGTTGTATGTGTTCCAGTAAGACCATGTGGCCGTTTGAGGAGGTTTCGCGCCAACCTTCAAAAGCGCCGAGAGAACAATCCTCGTTTAATAACACTTATAAGGATGGGCGGAACATCTATGCCTTAGTGGACACTGAACTGTACCTATATATTTATATAGAAATATATAGATGTAATATACTAAGGGAGAAAAAAAACACGGAGCAGGGGCAGATGTCTTACCTTCAAAAGCGCCGAGAGAACAATGACTCGTGCCCTGCGGGCTTTCCGCACCAAAAAAAAGGAACTTGTTTGGAAAGTCTCACCGGTGACCTTAAATGAACAACTTATAATCCGAACCAACTATTTAAGTAATGAAAACTCGCGTATCCCACCGAAGAGGCCGCCTTAATACAAAACTGGCTACTTGATGTAAGAGAATTTAATGTCTTTAATCTAATATTCACGAAGGATGGTTTTATATGTAATGTCGACAATCCGAACACCTATTTCAGAGTGGAGTGGTATGGAAATCGTGTTTAGGACTTTGGTAGGCTTTCATTTTAGCGTGTATCATTATTACACCGCCCATATATGACCATAACCGATAACGATAGGGATTATTTTGAAAGCCCTGAGGGGTTTAGGAGGGTTCTTAAATCTGAGAAGATGGTTTGGAAAGAAAGAAAAGAATGGAATACGTTAGTTATGACTGATCGCAGAATAATTATTCCACGGAACTTTCCTCGCACAAGGGGGTGTCGGAAGAGAGGAAGTGAAAGAACGAAAGAAGATAGAACAAAATGGCGTCTAGGATGGCCAAACTGATACGAAAAGATGGCGGAAAGAAAGAAATACGATGAGTCATATGTGAAACTGAGAAAAAGAATTACTTACAAGACATAACTCGGGAATTTTATAATAATAATGCTCATACTATCATCTCCCGAATAATGGGCATTACACACCCATCCCCGTTCCCCCTTCTTCTTTCTAGGTGGGGAGCTAAACCACGGTTTTCAGTCGCAGTTCAAAGTCTATTTTCCGGCTGGCTCCCTGAGGGCTTGTAGGATTAGGCCCTAACTCTCTGCTCTTTTTACCCAAGCCTTTTCTAGAAATACTTTAACCCCTTCAATGATTTTTCTATTGGTGTCCTGTACCCTACTCAAACCTAAAAGAAATTCCATTATCCCATCTATGTTCCCCTCTGCCACTCTATCCCACTGATCCACGCCTACCTCCCGTGCCACTATTGCTATAAGCCGCTCTCTTTCCTCATCATACCTTGGACACATTAATACCAGGTGATCTACAGTTCATTAGTCTACCATACACATTTGACATATCTTGCTTCCTTCGTTTGCCCATCTATATGTTCTACTATTGACCTCCAGAGATTTTGTCCTTGCTTTAAATAATAAACCACTCCCCAAGCTACCATCATAAAAGACCTCACACTTTGGTGTGGGCTTCCCCTTGTACCAATTCAGAGAACTCTTACCCTCCATCCTCTGTCTCCACATCTCCCTGCCCTGCCTCTGAACTTGGTCATTCACCTTTCGCTTTAACTCCCCCTCACTAGACTGGTGTATCCTATCTGTGAAACCCTGTAACCCACACTTCCTCTCCCACCGTCTGCTTGATCTATCCCATTTACTACTCTGTCCTATCCACTCATAAACTTTTCGAGCCCACCTGTTTTCATCCATTTTTCTAAGCCTGATTTTGTAATTAAGCACTGACTTTCCTATTCTCTCCGCAAAGGTACAAAGGTACCCACGTACAGTCCCACCACCAACACCCATCCTCGTTTCCCATTTACGTTTTCGTTGAAAATTCAAGAAAAATTACAGTTACAAGCTTTAAAGAGGAACACTGTGAAGAATACATTAAAGAAGCTGAAACACGACTAACATATCCGAATAACCCAATAACTAATATAAAAGACTTGGAAGAAATCATGAACCAATCAGCGCAAAAACACCTAACAAAGACATACTTCAAGAGAACTACAAAACACAGCCAAGAGACCGAACCCATCTGGATAACAAACAACATAAAGAAAGGGAAGAAATTTAATAGACAGGCAAGGAAAGCTACAACACAAGAAGAAAAAGAGAGACTGAAGCAAATGTATAATTAACACACGCTATGGTGCAGTCTGGCAAAAGTTTCAGCCCCCGGGTCTCCAGACAACTGGGTTATATATCCGAGTATACCACAGACATCTGCCATATCCCGGGGCAGGACAATACCATGGCCAACGTCCTCTCCCGCTGCGCTACAATCCTCCGGATGATGTCTGCGGTCACAATGCCTGCGCCGCTCGATTACGTGGCCCTGGCGGCGACACAGGAGGGAGACCCTGAGTTGCAAGTCCTGATTGAGGGGCCCACAGCGCTCCAACTGGTCCTGAACGACGTCCCCGACTCCGCGGCCAAACTCTGGTGTGACGCCTCTTGTGGCCCCCCACGTCCATTCATCACCCGTCAACACCGCAGGTCAGTGTTCAATCACTACCACTCCCTGAACCACCCCGGCATCCTCGGTACCCATCGCGTCATCAGCAGGCGAGCGGTATGGCCTGGGATGAGACGTGACATCAAGGAATGGACGCGTGCCTGTATTGCCTGTCAAACCGCAAAAATTCACCGACACACACGAGCCCCTCCCCACACCTTCCCCACGCCCACCCAACGATTTCACACCGTCCATGTAGACCTTCTGGGTCGACTTTGCCGGCCTCCCGCGGTCACCGTTACCTGCTGACTTGTGTGGACAGGGTGACCCGTTGGGGCGCCGATATTCCCATGCCTGACAGTACCGCGAAATGTACGGCTGCTCATTTCCTGTCGGGTTTGGTAGCATTGTACGGCGTGCCTGTCACTCTCATCACGGACCAAGGCGTGCAGTTCGAGTCCCATGCTTGAGGTGACCTGCTTGCTTTCCTAGGCACCCGCCGTCTTCGTACTACGCTGTATCACCCTCAAGCCAATTAACGGCATGGTGGAGCGTTTTCACAGACGCCTGAAGGAAGCCATAGGAACAAAGCAATTTAAAATAGGAAAAACGAGTCAGTGTGCGAGAGAGCAATACGTTAAGCAAAATGTATGGTGAATTCAAAATACGTACCGTACGTATTGCTCTACTGAACGCACCCCCTTCACAGCCCAGCAGTTTAGCTCCGTGACTCCCAACACGATCAAGGTCTAGTAGCCCCGAAAAAAGGAAACGTGAGCTTCTTGGACTTGGACGGACCCCTGAAGGAGGACCGTTTGTACGACAGGGATGGAGTCCACCTAAATGAGGCCGGGTATGAAAGGATGGGAAGGCGACTGCGGGAGTAGGTGAGAGCTAGGTCGACGTGCAGCGTGGACATGGCTTGACGAGGAGGACAGAAAAAAGACTCAGAACGAGGAAGAGAAGACACCACCCAGGCAAGAGAATGTGTGGTGCCCCGAAGCTTCGAAGCAAGGCGGTTCAATGAATCACCACCACAAGGGGGCACCACCTTCTTCACGGTTACGTCACAGGAGTCACGTGGACCGTCGGGTATATAAGGAGGATGGACCGGGACAGCGATAGATTCCTGCGACCGCACTCACACTCCACACAGCACTCACGGAGCTACAGACCTGACTACGTCCTCGTCATCCTCATCCTCGTCTACTTGTATGGGTTACAGGGAGCTATGGACCTCACCTACGCCCTGGCCAGCCGCCTCGTCTACCTGTATGGGTTACAGGGAACTACAGACTTCACCTACGCCCTGGCCAGCCTCCTCGTCTACCTGTATGGGTTACAGGGAGCTACGGACTTCACCTACGCCCTGGCCAGCCTCCTCGTCTACCTGTATGGGTTACAGGGAGCTACGGACTTCACCTACGCCCTGGCCAGCCGCCTCGTCTACCTGTATGGGTTACAGGGAGCTACGGACCTCACCTACACCCTGGCCAGCCGCCTCGTCTAGCTGCATGGGTTACGAGGTTTAGTAACCCTACGACTCGTCCTCCTGGTTCGGTGCTGCTTCACACGTCCTCCACGTTACGTTGTCTTCCTTGTGGCAACGTATATTATTTTTTTGTGATCCAGCGACCTGTGTACTTTATTGGCATATGTTGGTGACGGCTATTTAATGTTAGGTAAAGGGCAAAGTTACGGTGTGTTTACTTAATTTGAGCCTGTGACAGCGTGAGGCAATAATTGGTGACCTCGGAGTGACCAGTGAAGCCCCACGTTGAATAGTGAACTGTGAAGTGAGTGACATGGTGACTGAGCGGTTGCAACTACCGTCCTTCCACCACAATGTACAGGATTGGCTGCTGCACGTCCAGGGCTACCTGGCTAACACCTCGGCCAACGACGAACAAAAATTCAACGCTGTTGTCTGTGCCTTGCCTACCGAAGTAGCCACACTTGTACAAAGCACAATTACCTTGCCTCCGGACTCCAACAGATTCGCGGCTCTAAAGAGTGCTTTGTTAGACGTGTACCGAAGACCAGACCACCATCATCTACAGGAGCTGCAAACCATCACTTTGGGGGACATGAGGCCGTCTATTCTGTGGCAGCAGATGCAACTAATCAATATACGGTGCAACACGTCATTGCCAACAACAGTGCTTCGATCCATGTTTCTTCAGAAGTTGCCTTGGGAGGTAAGAGTTGCTCTGTCCTCTTTTGATGATAGCACATCTATTATTACATTCGTCTCTGCAGCCGATCGAATGATATCACAATTGTCAGACCGTACTCATTCTACCGCACTTGCACCTAATCCAGCATTATCCAATGTTGTAAATACTTTCTCCACAGATAGAAATTTTCCAAAAATGGACCTACAGCCAACAAGGGAATGTCGCCATGCCTGCCCCCCAAAGGCTCCACCACCTTATATGGGGTCGTTAATGTCTGGAGACACTACGGAGGATCAACATGTCTGTGCTGCAGGATTACCTAGAGCTGAAACTTCAGGCACTCTGCTTCGCCAAATCTTGCAACGACTGGACGCCATTGAGGAGTGCATGAATATAAGAGTGCCTCGCCCGTTTGTTCCACATAGAGGGCGTAACAGTCTCAACGGTAAAGGTGCGTCCCATCCATCGTTTTCTACCTCTACCAACGTTGAATTGTGCTGGTACCATTCCACCTTTGGTGCCAGGGCCAGACAGTGCCGCCCACCATGCCAGTGGTCGGGAAACAAGTTCGGCGGGGGGCAAGTGAATGCGAGCTCTTCCACAGTTTTTGACGCTCCTGTGTCTTTGCTACTTGTAAGAGACCAATGCACTGGCAAGAGTTTCTTAGTGGACACAGGAGCATCCGTCAGCATTCTCCCTCCTACCCAGGATGACCGCAAGTATACGCCACCTGCGTTCGACCTTCTGGTGGCCAACGGAACACCAATTGTGACTTATGGCACAGAGAGGATCACGATGGATTTCGGTTTGCCCAGTAAGTTCCCATGGGTTTTTGTAGTTGCAGAAGTTACTCAGCCCATACTGGGATACGACTTTCTTACTTATTATGAGCTGCTTGTTGACCCTGGCAACCGCTGCTTACGACAGCAGTCCTCACATGCCACCACTGGTAATACCGTTGCCAGGTGTGAGAGCCCACGTATCACACTCGTTCATAATAATACCGACATTGTAGACCTTCAAGAATTTCCTATTCTCACAGAGCCTCTCCAACGACGATCAGCTACTGTCCATGACGTGTTCCATCATATCGAGACGACAGGCCCACCAGTGTACGCTCGACCACGGCGCTTGCATCACGACCGATTTCTAGCGGCGAAGGCAGAGTTCGATTCTCTGCTAAAGAATGGAACGATACAACCATCGAAGAGCTGCTAGGCGTCAGTCACCTCTCCATATGGTCCTCAAGCCTTCTGGTAAGGAGTGGCGTGCGTGTGGGGATTATAGGGCACTGAACAAGGTTACCGTGCCGGATAAGTACCCTATACCACATTCAGGATTTCCATCTGAAGTTAAATGGACAAAGTATCTTTTCTAAGATAGACCTAGTGAGAGCTTTCCATCAGATCCCAGTTCACCCTGCAGACATACCCAAAACAGCTATAACTACGCCTTTTGGACTGTACGAATTCAGGTATATGAATTGTGAGATCTTAAATACGGATGAGGATATGTGTAGGAGTCTAAATTATTATTTCTTAAGTGTTTTTACGGAGTAGGATACACAGACGATACCTGATAGTGAACAAATGTTCTAAGGAAGCGATGAGGAGAAACTCAAAGATATTGTGATAACTAAGGAAATGGTGGAGGAGGGTATAGAAAAAATGAAAACATATAAATCGCCAGGACCAGATGAAGTGTATCCCAGGGTATTAAAGGAATGCAAGGAGGTTGTTAGTGAGTCGTTAGTGCACATTTTTAGGAAATCGGTTGAGATAGGCGATATGCCATTATTGTGGAGGAAAGGAAATGTTGTTCCCATATTTAAGAAGGGAGACAGAGGACTAAAGTCAAATTATCGACCTGTAAGTCTAACATCAGTGGTGGGTAAATTATTGGAATCTGTTATTGCAAAAAACATTAGAGAGCACTTAGATAAACATAGTTTGATCAATGATTCACAACATGGATTCACCAAGGTTAGGTCATGTCTCACCAATTTATTGAGTTTTTATAGGAAAGTTTATGAGACGGCAGATAATGATAAGGATTATGATATAATATATCTGGACTTTAGTAAGGCATTTGACAAAGTACCACACGAGCGACTCTTAAATAAGGTTAGGGCTCATGCTATAGATGGGAAGGTTCTTCATTGGATCAGAGCTTGGCTAAGTAATAGGCAACAAAGGGTTACAATTAATGGTTCCAAATCTGAATGGGGACTGGTGACAAGTGGAGTTCCACAAGGGTCTGTTTTGGTCCCATTACTATTTTTTATTTACATCAACGACTTGGATAGTGGGATTAGCAGTGATATCAGCAAGTTTGCTGATGATACTAAGTTAGGTAGGATTATTGGATCACAGTCTGACGTAAACATATTGCAGGGAAACTTAGATAAATTTAACGAGTGGGCAGTCAGATGGCAGATGGAATTTAATATTGATAAATGTAGCGTTATGAATGTTGGTAGAAAAAACCCTGGTAATAGATACACCATAAGCAATGTATCGCTGAAAAGATCAGAAGGTGAAAAAGATCTTGGAGTGAGGGTGAGCCCAGACCTCCGACCTAGGAAACAGTGTATTGAGGCCAGAAATAGAGCTAATAGAGTGTTAGGATTCATTACCAGAAGTGTTAAAAGTAGAAGTGCGGAAGTTATTCTAAAGCTTTATCTGGCTCTAGTCAGGCCTCACCTAGACTATGCAGTTCAGTTTTGGTCTCCATATTAAAGGATGGATATAGTGTTGTTAGAAAAAGTGCAGAGAAGGATGACCAAAATGATACAAGGGATGCGTAACTTTAGTTATGAGAAGAGATTGAAGTTATTAAAAGTACACTCACTCGAGAGACGCAGAGTAAGGGGCGATCTGATAGAAGTTTTTAAGTGGATAAAGGGATTTAATAAAGGACAGGTAGGAAAAGTTCTTACGGCTTTTAACCAGGGTAGAACAAGAAGTAACGGATTCAAGCTGGAAAAGCGTAGATTTAGAAAGGAAATAGGGAAAAACTGGTTCACAAATAGGGTGGTGAATGAATGGAATGGTCTCAGTAGACAGGTAGTTAGTGCTGAGTCATTGGGGAGCTTTAAAGGGGAGCTGGATAGGTTAATGGATGGGGATGAAAGGTGGATGTAGGTAGTGTTAGGTGACAGGAACTACCACGTGTAGGCCTCGCGGCCTCTTGTAGCTTCCTTATTTTCTTATGTTCTTATGTTCTAATTTTGGTTTACGGAATGCGGCACAAACCTTTCAATGCTATATGGACCATGTTTTGCGCGACCTTGATTTTGCCATTGTGTATATTGATGATATTTTAGTGGCATCCAGCAGTAAGGAGGAACATCGCACACATCTTCAGCAGCTTTTGGTACGCCTTCGAGACAATAACATCAAAATCCATCCAGCGAAGTGTGTTTTTGGGGTGGAAGCAGTTGATTTTTTAGGACATCGGGTGAGTAAACAAGGTATTACTCCATTGCCACAGAAAGTAGATGCTATTCGTCAGTTCCCACAACCAACTTCTGCAAGAAAGCTCAGGTAGTTGCTGGGTATTGTAAATTACTACCACCGTTTCCTCCCCAAAGCAGCAGATACGTTACTCCCGTTACATGACCTTCTGAAGGGTATTCCCCACAGATCGACAGCCCCACTGAAGTGGTCACAAGAGGCTGCAGCTGCTTTCCCTACCATAAAGGAGGATATAGCACGGCTTCCTCGTCTTGCTTATCCAGACCCTGAAGCACAGGTCTTTCTTATTACCGACGCCTCTTCTACTGCGGTCGGCGCAGTGCTTCAGCAGATCAGTACAGGTGAAGTATCGCCTATTGGTTTCTGCTCCCAACGCCTCGATACTACCCAAGTCAAGTACAATACATATGATAGGGAACTATTGGCGATATACATGGCCGTGCGGCACTTCAAACACCTACTAAAGGGTAGGCAGTTTTACATTCTCTGTGATCACAAGCCTTTGACTTTCGCTATGGCACGTCCGTCCGATGCATATACTCCACGGGTTCAGCGACAATCAATCAATCAATCATTGGGGGCATACGCCGGGGGGCGCGTCGCCTCGCCCACCCTACGACGCCACTCCCGGGGGTCACCACGCGCGAGTTCCCATGCAGGCTCCTTTCCCATACCAAGCAGCTCTTGACAAGAAACATCAACTTGCCCCAGCCACGAGCCTTGTGGGCGCCCCCTTGGCCTCCTCCATTCCGGATTGTCTCTTACAGATACAACCCGATGGGAAGGATCGGTTTCAGGGTAGCGTGCCACATGCCCATGTAGCCGAAGTTGGCGCTGACGGACTATGCAGGTAATAGGCCTCGATTCAGTCTCACGGTGCAATCGCTGATTTGATACGTAATCATCCCAGCGATACCCCATGATTCTGCGAAGACACTTATTACCAAAGACATTGATTCGTCTCTTCAAGTCACTATTTAGTGTCCATGTCTCACAACCATAGAGTAAGACAGGAATCACAAGCGACTTGAAGATCCGGATCTTTGTCCTCCTGCACAGGTACCGACAACGCCAAATACTCCCGCTGAGCGAGTCCATAACACCGTGGGCTATGCCAATCCGCCGTAAGACTTCTTGACGTGACCCGCCGTCATTATGGACTGCGCTACCAAGGTATGTAAAACTTTCCAAGATCTCAATGTCCTCGCCACACGCATGAACAGACTGTACTGCTTCATCTAGTAAGTCTCCAAACACCTGGACCTTGGTCTTGAGCCAGGAGACCTCAAGTCCCAAAGGCTTTGCCTCCTCGTGCAGCGCCTCGAGAGCCATCACCAGGACCTCCAGCGACTCAACAAGGATTACTGCATCATCGGCAAAAACAAGATCAGTGATCTTGGTGTTGCCGACGGATGCTCCACAGTCACTTTGATATCCAACCTTGTCCAATACCCAGTCCATACAAGCGTTGAAAAGTGATGGGGCAAGGACGCACCCTTGCCTCACTCCTGTATTCACAGGAAAGAAGCTGGATACACCTACCCCACACTTCACAGCACTCTCAGTCCCAGAATACAGACCAGTTATCAAACCAATAGTCCTTGCAGGAATCCCTCGAAGTCGCAGAAGATCCCAGAGTGACTCACGATGCACTGAGTCAAACGCCTTCTTGAGATCAACATAGGCTGCAAGCATCCCCTGTCGAAACTCACGTCGGCGTTCCACCAGGACACGAAGCGCTAGGATACGGTCCGTTGTTGACTTACCAGGCGTGAACCCAGACTGTTCAGGTCTCTGATGCTTCACCAGATGACTGCGAATCCGTTTCAGTAATAGATGGGCAAGCACCTTGCCTGGTACGCTGAGCAGTGTAATACCGCGGTAATTGTTGCAGTCCTGACGGTCCCCTTTCCCTTTCCAGATAGGGACGACCAGCCCCCTTTTCCAGTCAGGAGGAATGGTACCTGATTGCCACACGGCAGTCAGGACAGCATGCAACCCGCGGATCATGGTCTCACCCCCAGCTTTGAGGAGCTCCGCACTGATATTACAAACACCAGCTGCCTTTCCACCCCTCAACTTTGCTACAGCCTCTCTGACTTCGTCAAGAGAGGGTGCGGTTTCGTCAATGGGAGGATCGGCATCCACTGCCCGTAACCCAGTGGTGTGA
The DNA here is from genome assembly GCA_016584305.1 of Chionoecetes opilio. Taxonomy (NCBI): domain Eukaryota; kingdom Metazoa; phylum Arthropoda; class Malacostraca; order Decapoda; family Majidae; genus Chionoecetes; species Chionoecetes opilio. Next base: position 32,724 of record JACEEZ010021762.1, read on the forward strand.
AGCTGCTCAGTTGGAGGGTCCACCGTGAACAGTTCAGCGATAGCTCTCCTATATTTCGGAGTTCACGACTGACATCCGCCATGTTGGCGGAGTTGAGAACCCTGTTGCTGACGCCCTCTCGCGCCCCATCTATAATATTTCTCAATACCCAGTGCCTCTTGATTACCAACAGATCGCTATCGCTCAAGAGACAGACGAAGAGATGGCCGTGTTCAAGAGAGATCCATTGTCACTTCAGTTACGTCCCTTTCAAGTGCCTGGGACAACACTTCAGTTATGGTGTGACGTGTCGTGTGGAGAGGCCAGACCATTCATCCCAAGATCTCAACGAATGGTGTTTAATCACTTCCACAACATGAGCCACCCGGGAGTCAAGGCTACCCAGCGACTCTTAACTCGGACAGTGGTATGGCCACGTATTCGAGCAGATGCTCGTTCCTGGGTTCAACAGTGTCTCTCGTGTCAGGCATCAAAGGTTCATCGCCACATGAAGGCTCCGCTGCAACCCTTTTCTTTACCAAGATGCAGGTTCCAGACTGTTCATGTGGATATTGTAGGACCTTGGTCTCCATCCAGAGGGTACAGGTATATCTTAACGTGTATCGATCGTTTCACTAGATGGACTACTGCAGTGCCTATCCCGGACACCTCTGCAGAATCGACGGCTTTAGCATTCCTGTCGGGATGGGTCTCTCACTTTGGTGCACCTACTACAGTCATCACAGACCGCGGGGCCCAGTTTGAATCACATCTGTGGCAAGAGTTACTAGCTTTTCTAGGCACTACTCACAATCACACAACTGCTTATCATCCACAGGCTAACGGAATGGTTGAACATTTTCATCGCCATCTCAAGGACTCCCTTAAGGCTCAACCTCATCCGTACCGCTGGGTGGACTCTTTGCCATTGGTACTGCTTGCCCTTCGCACTACAACTAAGGAAGATCTCAAAGCCAGTCCCGCAGAGCTTACGTTCGGCCAGACCCTACGCCTACCGGGAGAGTTCTCCGCAGGGGTTGACAAGGAGCACAGTATGGACAAGCACATGTTTCTAGACTCTCTCCGTCAGATCATTTCCAGGTTGTTTCCTATTGCACCTCGCCAGCCTACAAGACATGCTTCCTACGTCCCGCGTGATCTAGAGCGTGCCGAGTATGTATGGATACGACATGACGCCCGACGCCGTCCACTTGATCACCCGTATGACGGTCCCTTCAAGGTGCTATCTAGACATGATAAGTACTTTACTGTAAGTCGAGGAAGCCGCCAGGATAATGTCTCTGTGGATCGTCTAAAGCCGGCTAATATACAACATGATGTACCTCATCCTATCCCTCACACTCAGCCACCAGATACTCGTACACTTCCGCTACAGCCTCGCCTGGCTCATCGCCCTTCTCCGCCTGTTGCTCCCTATAAACAGACTCCTGGTCATATTTATATACCTATTACACCTCCTGATGATCACAATGACTCACAGCTGCCAAGAGATGATGAAATTCCTTCCTCTGAACGTCTGCGACCAAGAACAGTTACCAGTAGTGGTAGCTAGGCTGTCTCGCCCACCAGAGAGGTATGCATCTTTCATCACCACGTCTTCTCATGACCGTTTCTTTCTCAGATCGCCATTCCAACGTGTGGATTTGCCTGAGGGGGGAGTACTGTGGTGCCCCGAAGCTTCGAAGCAAGGCGGTTCAATGAATCACCACCACAAGGGGGCACCACCTTCTTCACGACCACGTCACAGGAGTCACGTGGACCGTCGGGTATATAACGAGGATGGACCGGGACAGCAATATATTCCTACGACCGCACTCGCACTCCACACAGCACTCACGGAGCTACGGACCTGACTACGTCCTGGTCATCCTCCTCCTCGTCTACTTGTATGGGTTACAGGGAGCTACGGACCTCACCTACGCCCTGGCCGGCCTCCTCGTCTACCTGTATGGGTTACAGGGAGCTACGGACCTCACCTACGCCCTGGCCAGCCACTTCGTCTCCCTGTATGGGTTACAGGGAGCTACGGACCTCACCTATGCCCTGGCCAGCCGCCTCGTCTAGCTGCATGGGTTGAGAGGTTTAGTAACCCTACGACTCGTCCTCCTGGTTCGGTGCTGCTTCACACGTCCTCCACGTTACGTTTCTTCCTTGTGGCAACGTATTATTTGTTTGTGATCCAGCGACCTGTGTACTTTATTGACATATGTTGGTGACGGCTATTTAATGTTAGGTAAAGGGCAAAGTTACGGTGTGTTTACTTAATTTGAGCCTGTGACAGCGTGAGGCAATAAATGCATGAAGTTTGGTTGTGTGAATGTGAGAGGTTGGGGTGTTGGGAAGTATGAGGATGTATGCAAGGAATTGAATGAATGGAAATTTGATTTAGTTGGTGTGACTGAAACCCATTTAAGAGATGAAGTACGAATATAGTGAGTATGTAATGATTGGAAAAGGACGGAAAAAACTAGAGAAACTAGGAGAAGGGGTTGCCTTTCTTTATAGAAAGGAAGGAAAACTCAAAGTAGATGAGATAGATGTGGGTAACAGTGTTATGAGTGAGGATGTTCTTGCTGTTAGAGTAGAATGCTTGGGTCAGCACGACAAGCGTAAAAAGTTTATAGCGATTGTGATGTACATGACGGTTGAAGGTGATAGAGCAGCGAGAGAGAACAGAATGAAGTACAACATTCTGAAGAAGATTGTTAGAGATCATGCCGGAGAGAGTGTGATGGTTATGGGTGATATGAATGCACATCTGGGTATGCTAGGGGAGCGAATAAATCAATTAAATGGTGAAATGCTTGCTGAATTTATAGATGAGTTGGAATTAGAAAACTTGAATGAGACTGTGGCAGAGGGTCGCGTGACGTGGAATGCAAGAAACCAAGAGTCTGCAATTGACTATGTGTTGGTGAATGGCAAAATGCGCGAGAGTGTTGCCCGAATGTGGATAGATGAAGATGTAATAATTGATATTGTGTCCGATCACAATATGCTTGTGGTGGACTGTATGATGTGGAGTAAAAGTGAGCCAAGAGTAAGGACGGTGAAGAACAAATGGCCGGCCGAGGTTGAGAGATGCAAAATGGGAAGATTTTCAAGTGTGTCTGAGTGAGATGTGGGACAGAGAAAGCGTACAGGAGGTGAATGAGCTAAATGAGAGACTAACGGAAAATGTGAGGAGCGCTGCACTGAGAAAAATAGGGTTTATTAGAACAAATGGTAGAAAGAGAATGAATAAACCATGGTGGAATGAGGATATTAGAGAGGCAAGGAAGGAGCGAAAAAAGCTATACAGGCAATGTAGAGGGTTAAAGAAAAGGAGGCAAGAAAGTGAAGAAGCGGAGGGTGAATACCAGAATGCATGGACAGAATATGTGAACCAGCAGCGACTGACAAAACGAAAGATAAGAGATGCAAAAGTTAAGTGTGAGAGGAGGAAGATCCAATCCCTGAAAGAGAGAGAGAGAGAGAGAGAGAGAGAGAGAGAGAGAGAGAGAGAGAGAGAGAGAGAGAGAGAGAGAGAGAGAGAGAGAGAGAGAGAGAGAGAGAGAGAGAGAGAGAGAGAGAGAGAGAGAGAGAGAGAGAGAGAGAGAGAGAGAGAGAGAGAGAGAGAGAGAGAAAGAGAGAGAGAGAGAGGAGAGAGAGGAAAAGAGAGGGAGAGAGAAGAGGAAGGAAAGAGAGAGAGAAGCCCAGCAAACACAAAGACATAGGGCCTACGGAGGCCCTACGTATGTCTTACCGGCGGCCCAACGGAAGTGTACGACGGAGGCCCGCTGGGATTTAGCTCAGAGGCTGACCGTCGAGTCGCTGGGGCGGCCCGACGTAGGACATATAACCATTTGCCGCTGTTAAATTAACTAATTGAGGAATATTTATGGTTATACTTTCTAAGTATATTGCAGATATAGGTCTGTTTTAAGTGGTGTTGCACAGCCCATAGATCTGTAGACATTGAAAGCTGGGGTTGCCACACAACGCCAGTATTTCTATTTTTTCATTGTAAAAACTTACAACTGCGGGCTTTATTAGGCGTATTTTGTGCGTCCCCTTGGAAGTAAAATTATACTTATTTAAGCTCCGCCCCTGCTTGCCATCACAAAATACGATTGTAGCGCTGCCAGACGCTTCTACAGACGGAGCCGAAGGAAAATGTATCGTACATTCACTGGGAGAGCCAGACAGACCTCGCTCTCATAACCTTAAAAAAATTACCAACTGTAATTCGAAGACGTACGGAATCATGGTACATCATGTTGCCATCATGGAAGACAGCAACAATTTATCATTTACATTTATCACTTTTCCTTTCTTCTCTTTTCTTCCTTTCCCTTCCCTTACCTTACTTTTTCCATTTCTTTCCTTCTTTCTCTTCCCTTTTTTTCTCTTCTCCTCTTTTCTCTTTTCTGCTCCTACCTCAAATCTCCAGGCGTTCACCCTTTTCGGCAGACCGCTATAGGTTAGGTTAGGTTAGAAAAACGTTAGGTTAGGTTAGGTTAGGTTAGGTTAGGTAAGGGTTTGGTTGACTACTTTCAAGGTAACTTTGTGTGGGAATCACAATGAGGTTATTTTCAAGAAAATCCTGTGGTTAGTTTCGGAGCTACAGCCATGCGTAGAGGGCCGCCAGCTGCCGAAATCGGCGAACGCATGAGGAACCCTGAGAGCACCTCAGAGCACCTCACCTCGCCTCTCTGGAGGACTGTGGAGGTGTTCGTATATACATTATGTACATTTTTTGGGTGACATTCCTGTGTAAGTTATGACAAATGTACCAGTTACATTGCATTTTTAAAGTAATTATAACTATTACTAAAGAGACTGTTTATTATTTTAGTGTATTATGGCCAAATTACAAGTTTTATCGTGCTTGCCACAAGTCTTAACAAAGATTCGGACGCATTGAAAGATTGGAGGGAGTGGAAAAATTGTTCCCAGATGTCGCTGGAGAATATTAATATTTGTGACATCATTAACTGTTGAGTTGTTGTATATATCTGATCAACGTGTTGAACCTACTCCTAATTAAATACAGTATCCTTTGCATGTCGTGCACATGTAATGAATGTTGAATTGGATGAGAATTAAAGGAAAAGAGAAACATTTACGAGAGGAGGTCTGATAAGATTTTCTCATGCGCGCGATCTGATTGGCAAGGCTCTTGAAACCACCACCCACACCCACAACTGTATATTTTTACAGGAAAAGAGTAAAATTCGCTGCCGGGAGTGTATCTGCTCAGTTTTCTGTACACGCAAAAGAGTAAAAAATAAGTGGGCGGAGCTTTAAATAAGTAAATTTTTTACATTTTTCTCG
>JACEEZ010021762.1:40299-65299 GCA_016584305.1 Chionoecetes opilio
TGCTGCAAAACTGCACAGTAAATTGTGCAATCCTATCTATTGCCTTACTTCTCTCTAAGAGAATTCTCCGGGCGCTGGTGTAACTAGATTGCACTCCCCACACCTCACTTTCACAACCACACCTCACTCCACAACCAGACCTCACTCTCACAACCAGACCTCACTCTCACAACCAGACCTCACTCTCACAACCAGACCTCACTCTCACAACCAGACCTCACTCTCACAAACCAGACCACCTACAACAGACTCATCTCACAACCACCAGGCAAATATTGACACTTCTCTATTTAACATATTATATATTTACACAATCATATATATACATAAACAAAGAAATAAATCTAACATAGCCCTTTTGATGTCTCAAACATCAATTCATATCATCACACACCATCAGGCTTACACGCCGGTCAACACGTACACAAACCACACACCAGGCTACACGCCTCCACACAACCAGCTGTTGCTCACACCATCAGCTTACACGCCAGTCAACACGTACACAAACCACACACCATCAGCTGAGCTGCTGCTCACACCATCAGCTTACACGCCAGTCAACACGTACACAAACCACACACCATCAGCTGAGCTGCTGCTCACGCCATACACCTCCAACACACACACACCTTACACCATCAGTCAATCATACACCAAGTTCAATCATACACACAAGTCAATCACCAGCTCAAGCACACACACCCAACACACAATATACTTCCCTTGTACCACTCAGTACAACACGTGGCCTATCCACGGAGCTTCCACCGCCAGCTCCTAACACACCAGCTGTCCACCCGAAAAGAGAACTTCGCTCCACCCGCTCTCCCTCTCATCAACACGCTCGCTTAATTTACGGGACCACAAACATATGACTCCACAGAAAATGTTTTTAGGGGTGACTAAGGGTAACAATAGTCAAAGAAGCAACATCCAGAAAGAACAACACACACACACACACACACACACACACACACACACACACACACACACACACACACACACACACACACACACACACACACACACACACACACACACACACAGACACACACACACACACACACACACACACACACACACACACACACACACACACACACACACACACACACACACACACACACACAAACACACACACACACACACACACACACACACACACACACACACACACACACACACACACACACACACACACACACACACACACACACACACACACACACACATTTGTAGATCTCTCAGTATAATCCTCAATATTCTACTGGCGACAAACTTCCTGCAAAACCACAACAGAAAGACATGAAAATCCACTTGACAATGATAAGCAAAACACAATGATAAACATAATCATAATCATCATCTGGGAGACGGAAAGGAGAACACTGTATATGCAATGCCGCTAAAAAACCAAAGACACTACCCATCACATCCAAGAATGACCCACCGCTATCGCGTTATTTTGTCCCGTACATCACCTTTGGTGGCCATTCAGGTTCGGCAGCGTCGCAGAAATGTGTAGGAATCGGTGTGGCATTTACGCGACCTCCACTTAGCCTTGCCACCACACCGCCGCTCTCACAATGTTCCCGACACTGATAGCACAGAGAGGAATACCAAGGAATACTTCATGCAGGTTTTTGGTTTTCTGTTTTTAAATACTGAAAAATAGTCAATGAAACCCCAGTCGCTGCTCTGACATAGCTCCTACCGCTGATAATACAGATACGAATACCAAGGAATACTCAGGCAACCGTGATTGGCCTCTGTGTGTGTGTGTGTGTGTGTGTGTGTGTTGTGTGTGTGTGTGTGTGTGTGTGTGTGTGTGTGTGTGTGTGTGTGTGTGAATACTAAAACAAAAAAAGACTAGTTGAATAATAATAGTGATATTGTTAAGGTGTATGCAGTGTGGACTCAACAATACTTAACCTTTTACCTTTAACAATACTTTCCTGTCTGCCTTCCTTCCTTCCTTCCTTTCTTCCTTTCTTTCTTCCTACCTTCCTTTCTTTCTTCCTTCCCTTCCTTTCTCCATAACATATATCTGAACTGATCTTACTCTACTATCTTATACTTATACCTATCTTAAATCCTACTAACAATACTAACCTTTAACAATACTTTAAACTTCACTGTATCACGAATCCGAACTCTCCTTCTATGGTCTGAGGGGCGTTTTAATGTGTATTTTTACTATCCAAGAAAGTGTATTTGTATTATTTATTGAATGACTTGTTAAATTGCACTACAACAATCAGGAGTGGCTAGTTTATGTGATTGTGATGTTATAAGTATATCTGCGTTAATCATAGTAAGATCAGTTAAGATATATGTTATGGAGAAAGGAAGGAAGGGAAGGAAGGAAGGAAGGAAGGAAGGAAGGAAGGAAGGAAGGAAGGAAGGAAGGAAGGAAGGAAGGAAGGATGGAAGGGGGAAGGAAGGAATGAAGGAAGGAAGGAAGGAAGGAAGGAAGGAAGGAAGGAAGGAAGGAAGGAAGGAAGGAAGGAAAGGAAGGAAGGAAGGAAGGAAGGAAGGAAGGATGGAAGGGGATGAGGAAGGAAGGAAGGAAGGGAAGGAGGAAGGAAGGAAGGAAGGAAGGAAGGAAGGAAGGAAGGAAGGAAGGAAGGAAGGAAGGAAGGAAGGAAGAAATAAGGAATAAAGAAAGAAGGAGGAGATGATAGTTAGTGTAGCAGCTATTACCATTGAATCTGTCCTACCCTTCCCGCACCCTTCTATAGTTATATGAGTGTTAAGGAGGACATAAGGGGTGGAAAGGCAGCAACACAGTGTACACATAAGGCCATAACACCCTTGTGGGATGTCTCTGCCCTCCTATACAGGCATTGAGTCCTCGCGTGTGCAGAAAAGAATTAAAAGAAAATGTGCAGTGGTGAGAAGCTTTGGAAAATAAAATGTGTGTCGGTGTGCATGATTTTACGTCAGCCTGTGGAGAGAGAGAGAGAGAGAGAGAGAGAGAGAGAGAGAGAGAGAGAGAGAGGAGAGAGAGAGGAGAGAGAGAGAGAGAGAGAGAGAGAGAGAGAGAGAGAGAGAGAGAGAGAGAGAGAGAGAGAGAGAGAGAGATGAGAGAGAGGAGAGAGAGAGAGAAGAGAGAGAGAGAGAGGAGGGGAGAGGAGAGAGAGAGAGGAACTCATCCGCCAAGTAATATTCAAGTCTGTCTAATACCTAATGAGTTATGGCTTTGTATTAAGGAAGATGGTGTTAGGAAGTGACGTGTGTGCTCCTTTGTTAAGCCTGGCCACTACCTCCTATACTATATAAGCCTGGCCAGTATACCTCCTACTACCCTCCTATGCTATATAAGCCTGGCCACTACCTCCTATACTTCCCTTCTATACTATATACCCTGCTACTACCTCCTACTACCCTCCTATACTATATACCCTGCTACTACCTCCTACTACCCTCCTATACTATATACCCTGCTACTACCTCCTACTACCCTCCTATACTATATACCCTGCTACTACCTCCTACTACCCTCCTATACTATATACCCTGCTACTACCTCCTACTACCCTCCTATACTATATACCCTGGTCCCTGCTACTACCTCCTACTACCCTCCTATACTATATACCCTGCTACTACCTCCTACTACCCTCCTATACTATATACCCTGCTACTACCTCCTACTACCCTCCTATACTATATACCCTGCTACTACCTCCTACTACCCTCCTATACTATATACCCTGCTACTACCTCCTACTACCCTCCTATACTATATACCCTGGTCCCTGCTACTACCTCCTACTACCCTCCTATACTATATACCCTGCTACTACCTCCTACTACCCTCCTATACTATATACCCTGCTACTACCTGCTACTATCCTCCTATACTATATACCCTGCTACTACCTGTTACTACCCTCCTATACTATATACCCTGCTACTACTTCCTATACTACCCTCCTATACTATATGAGGTGCAGTCAGTTCGTACACAAGTTGTTTCGTACACCAGTAGATTCGTACACCAAATAGTTGTTTCGTAGTCTATATGAAACGATAGTCGTTTCGTACACTCAGCTCAGAGTTGAACGTGATTACTAGAGTTTACGATTCGACACCAGGAATGTACGAAAAAACTCAAAATCAGTGTACGAAATAACTATTAAAACCTGGGTACGAAACAACTGGTGTACGAAACTCCCTGTAACCTACTATACATACCCTGCAACTACCTCCTACTACCCTCCTATTGCTACTACCTCACACGCTATTGCCTCCAGTGTTCCATCAGCGGGGACAATTTACACGCTCTTCTATTGTTCCTGCCTTGGTAATTTACATGCAGTGTTGTTGTTCACTCTGCGACAATTTACACGCTCTTCTGTTGTTCCTTCCTCAGTAATTTACATGGAGTCCTTTTGTTGTGGTTTCCTTGCAGTGTGTGCGTCTGGGCTTTGTGTGGTTGTGTTCAGTGTTGCGATGTGTTTCTGTCTCACACCGGGAAGCGAAAAGAACGATTGTGACTCTTGATTATATTTTGTATTGGCAAAACATCGTGGAATATGTACATAATTAGTATTTTTTTCATATAATTCAGTCATCTCGTAAATAGGCGTGTCTATTTACAACGCCTCGCCTATTTACGCCGCCTATTTTGCTGCCGGCAATCAACAAAAGACAGGTTTGTGTCTTTGTTTTCACGGCAAATGGCATTATCAGAGAAACTTATAGGCGTGCAGGAACGAGTTTTGAACGTCCCAGATACGATACGAGGATCGACCCAGGCAGCCCCCCCCCCCTGCTGAAGGCCTTCACGGGCCACCCTGGCCGTGACCCTGGCGCCCCTCCCCCGCTAAGCACCACGCCGCCCCGGCAGGGTGCTTGGCTACACCCTGGCGTGTGTTGCCTTCTTCTGCAGGGGTGCGGTGGTCCTCGGCGTCCTGAGCCGCGCGTCGCCCTGGTGGGACCCGCGGTGGTGCCCCGGGACACACCAACACCCTGCCCACCATGCAGCAGGACACGGCGTGCGTGCCGTGGGCGTGCCCGGCCGGTGCCGGGACTTAGTGGTCGTGATGGAACGCCCTTTGAACGTCCCAGATGCGGCAGGAGAATCGGCCCACGGGCGTGATCGGGTCCTGCAGGCCCAGGTTTGCCCTGCGGTGGCGCCGGACATCACGGCGGGTGTAGCGGTCTGGGAGGAGATGCTGAGAAGTGCCATAGAGGTAAGGCGAAAAGAGCGCCTTACCCGTCTTCAGGCGCTTTTGTAACGGCCCGGCTAAGGCACCGACTAAAGCCCATGTACAGTCGAAAGTTCAGGCGCTTCTGCACTGCCTTACACCTCCAAAGCCTATGGCGTGGGCGTGGTCCGAGAATCCTACTAGCCAATCACGTTGCCTATCTGAGCGCTGCTTAGGCAGCTTCGACCAATCACAAGGCTTGAACACGTCTCTGCTGAAGCAAGGAATGTTGTCCCTCCCTCCCTAACCAAGCACTATGGCAAGGATACACCGCTCTCCCCCGCCAAAAGCTGTTTCATCACAAGTTTGACGTTCAACGCAGGTTTTGATCACTTATATATTTTTGCATTGGGACGTGCCATACACCATGATAATCGTTAAGGTGTGCCGATTCCGGGACAGTGAGTGAAAATTTAATGCAAGCAACATTCCAGGAATAAGGAGAAGATGAATAAAAAAAAGGTGAAAAAAAAGTTTATACACGATTTCATTTTGCTCTCATTATCTTATTATAGGTATAGTTTACTGCAATTTTTATACATTCATGATATGCACTAATGTCTCGTGAAGATGATGGTATGTTCAGCTGTCCTAAATATCATCTGGTAGTATGATAATACCGTATGATAGTACAACATTTTAGTGCGGGCGGAGCACCTGCCGCCCGCCGCCCGCCGCCCGCCCCTAACCAACACACAACACAACATTTCTTATCACCAGCATATAACACCCTATAATGCCGCATTAGTCTTGCACGATCAATTCATACACACCTTGCAACACTATTAATACGTAAACACCAGTTGTTACGTTGTAGGAACTGAAACAAGGCTGTATTTGCTTTATAAACAGAAGATGAATGTCTGTCAAAGGCCCACAACAGCTCACTAAGTCAGGGTCTGACCATGCCTTAGTTTTCAGCGCCTTTAGCGGTGCCACTAAGGCAGCAATCTCGACTGAGCATTGCGGTGGGAGGGCGTTTCGCCTTACCACAGGCGCCCTAGTGGATAGGGCGCCCTAGCTCACTCTCAGCATCTGGTCCCTGGGAGGTTTGGTTATCCAGTTTGTTGTGCCATGTAGCACACCAGAGGTACGATGTTTACTTTTCATTTCATCCCGCCGCGCGGAGAGGCAACAGCTTGCTCCCGGCTCCTGCCTCACCCCAGCCGACACCACGGCCGGAGATTTCCGTGGCGGATTAATTCGCCGTAGGATACTCTGGGTGGATTTAACCACTCATCTTCATCATTTATACATTTTTTCTCATCTTCACTGTCTTTCTTAAGTATATCTTTTGCGTCGTATTACCCAGTAATGTGAATATATATAAGCACACTCGATGAGAGACGAATCTTCTTGTAAATCAAGGAAGCGTAGCTTTGCTTGTTACGGTTGCATGTATACAGGGCGTGGCGTTCTGTCAGGAGGCAGCCTTGCACTCCTCTGTCACCGGGCAGCGCGGTATCTCAACATGTAACGGCAGCATGTCGAGACATATGCTGAAAGTCCTTGCGCCGCGTGCTATTTATTACACACAGACTACAAATGCACATGAACACAATGTGGACATACCTATATATCACTACATAACACTAGTATGTGGGTCACGTCTTTGCGATATTTCGCTGTTGCCGAGTGACACTGAAATTTTCATGTTGCACCGGAGTTTTTCCTCTAGTTTGTATTTTAACGTAAATGTTGAGGTTTTTCGCTCAAGTGCAATGTGATTACTGTCAGATGCCACATTGATATTACACACATACCTTTTTGGCTAGGATAGTTAGGGGTAGATGTGTAGTCTTTTTGAGCATGAAAATTCTCACATCCATTTGAGGCAATGTGAAGAATTATGTGTAGATATAGGGGTGAGGAAAGACACTGAGGACAAAAGTGACTATAGGGTCTTGCTGAGAGACAGTCCAGAGACATCATGTACTGATATCCATGTATTGGATTTTTTTCAGAAGCTGACGCATAGGATAGTGATATGTTTAGTGATTAATGTAATCATTACTGAAAACATTGCGCTTGTTGTGAATTGAGGGTACCTAAAATCCATTTGCTGTGCCGTGCCCAGTTAGCTAGTGAGCTAGTTTCTTATGTAAATTATTTATATTTTCATGTGTTTCGTGAATATAAGGAGGAATAACATGTTGTTTACATATTCCCCACCTACTAATACTTTTTATGCAGTTTCTTTGTCTGGAGCTGTTTATTTGAAGTTAATTATTGGTTAATCTGGCTTACCTACTTTATTATTTTATTTGTTTATTTTTTATGATTATATTATTTTATTTTTGTACACAATCCCACACTAATCAAACTTAGAGGGAGTTTTTCCATGCGGCACTATTTAGTGATGTGTTGAGTCATATTTTGTGTTGTATTACCCACCTACAGAAACCAGGTGGCATTGCCTGTAATTCACTTCATTCTTTTCAGGTATCCAATCCATCTGTCCCTTATTGCTTTCTAACATACATTTTCTACTAGACTGAGGCGGTGGAACTGGTCTATAAATAAACGGGTGGGCTTTATTTCTCCCTTTAAATATGGGAACGAAATTTAATCTCTTACACTAGAGGTACTTTATGCCTTACGTCAGTAAGCATGTAAGTAGATTGCTTTAGTTTTCCAACAATTGTCCCCCATATTCCTTCAAAATCCAAATGAAAACAGACACCTGGGTATGGGACTTTTCCTACATCTTGAATTAATTTCCAACAGTTTAATTAAGAACCTCCTACAAAATAACTTGTATATCTGTCAGCACTGTACCCTTTTTTCACACCCTCTCTTACCTCGAATTAATCTTCCATCGTAAAGTGCCATATGACCTCCGATGTCTGGCACATTTTCCCTTTTTTAGCATTAAATCAATTTTCCATCATAAAGACCCCTTGTGTGCATATGATACTATAATACCTCTTGTAGCATACAGGGCCCTGAGCTATTCTCGTGGTCGTGGTGTATATGATTGATCATTTTATTCCTTAAATTGATGCACACTTTGCCACTATCACTTTTAGTCCATTCCAGGCATCTAAGTTTATATTGGGAAAGCTGTACTTGTGTTACTCCTACCGTAGATAACACTAAAGTCGCCAGGACATTTTTTTTCTATGTACAGACGTGTGGTGGCGTTAATACTTACATTTCTACATCCATGATTTCAGGAAAGTTAGAAGGGGCTATCTGGAGAGTGTGTGTCATTTTGTGTCTGCATCTGTGTCATAGTATGGCTATAAATGAACAAATTACAAAAATATCAACAGAGTAGCGACCAACAATAAGGTCGCCATCTAGGGTTTAGTATTTACTGAGTGTCCTCCCGACGTCGTCGTCGTGCGACAAAATAAAATTGCAAAATTTGAAACTGTATATACATGCAATCACAAAGCATAAAACAACGCTGAAACAGGGTAGATTATACAGTACAGTCATGATATAAACTACTGTGTATCATCTTCAGTGGCACATAAAAATTAGTAGTGATGCTATAATTCGTAATATTTGGCGGTTGGCGACTATACTGTTATCTACGGTACATGTTTCTTTTCTCAACTTTTCCTTGTGTCCCTTCAAATATCCCGACATTTTCTTCTCTTACTAGCAGGTTATTTCTGTCAACTTCTTCCAAGCCATTCATCTGTTAATACATATCTTGTTGTTAGGTTTTCCTCTCCCATTGTTCTTTTCCAAAGGTTGGCAGTTGTCTTTCCTCCTAGGTTAAATATTTCAACTAGAGACCATCTTATTGCTAACCTTTGTATTTTTTTCTTTTTTTTTACGTTCTTAATTTTGATGGGAAACCACAAAATTTATGTAAACTCTATAGTTTTAGTACAGAGTAGTTGGGAGAGCTGCCGCTTGTTATCTTTGTTCTTCATGATGGCTGCGTGTCCAGGTAAAGGTGAGGTCAAAGTCAACTGGTATGCAATTGATCCTTCCCCGGTTCTTCTGTGCCTCTCATGATCCTTTGCACTGATACCATCATACCGATCAAAACGGGCATCTCTACTTTGTAGTTGACTAGACGATTTTTCATTATTGACTCCAGTCAGACCATTTCCACGACAACTCCATTGTGCACAGTGCTAATTGTTGACTTAAAGAACAAATATGTTGATTTAGAATATTAAATTCAAAACAGATTTTTGCTCTGATTTAGAACATATGCTATGTCAAATAGGGAATATATTCGTAATTTCGTGACATACCTAATCAATATGCTAATTAGACAATTTATGGACAAAATAAAGATATACACAGTAGCATCTTGCAGTTTTACATCATTGAAAACTTAAAACTTAGGTCTAGACACCCATAGGAACTCTATAGGCGGTTTAATAAGGAAGATAACACGAATATGCTAATTAGGTCAATTATGCAAATTGCTCAACAAATGCAAATTAGCATCCGGCAGTTTCTGCATCCTTAGGATGTGTACATTACATTTCAAGCATAAAACCTTACTGTACTCAACAGTTCCAGGTTCACTATAGGGCATATAGGGACGGCTACCGTAGTAGACTAAAAGTGACAAAAGTCAGCTAGAGCAGATTTTTTTACTTCCACCAACTAGCTGCTCACCATATATGCATGGTGCATTTTGTGTGAGAATGAATTTCCATTCTAGATAAGCTCAAGTTAAGTATAGCCTATATAGTAGGCTACTATGAAATGCCAGCTATACCGATGACGACTTCAATACGAATATTTCCTGAGATAAGAGGAAGCAAATATATAAACAAATGCAATCACTGAAAATTTAAACATCATTCAGTAAGGGGAAAAAAACGGAAAGCCAGAACCTGTCATGCCCTGCCACCTATAGCTACATGTACTAGGTAGAAAAGGAAGGCCAAATTTTAACAGCAAAGCTACGCTACCTTTATTTACAACTATAGGATTCGTACAGTAATTAAGTATCTCATCGAGTGCGCTTATATAATTCACATTACTGGGTAACGAGACGCAAAAGGTATACGTAAAAAGACAGTGAAGGTGAGAAATAATGTATAAATAATGAGAACAAAATGAGATCGCTACATGGTGAGATATGCCGAGCTGCCTCTTGACTGAGGAATGGCAGGCTGTTTCCTGACGGAGAACAAATCATGTCGCTACATGGTGAGATGCATTACACCGATATTGTGGAGGGACAGGCTGCCACCTGACGAAGAACAACAGGCAGTTGAGAGAGGCCGCTGCCTCAGCTGGTCTCGCTTCCCCGTGACTGAGGTGTGTCAGGCGGCCTCCTGACGGAGAAATAACATGCTGCCGTTACATATTGAGATGCCGCGCTGCCCGGTGACAGAGGAGTGCAAGGCTGCCTCCTGACAGAACGCCACGCCCTGTTTACATGCAGCCGTAACAAGCTAAGCTACGCTTCCTTGATTTACAAGAAGATTCGTCTCTCATCGAGTGTGCTTATATATATTCACATTACTGGGTAATATGACGCAAAAGATATACTTAAGAAAGACAGTGAAGATGAGAAAAAATGTATAAATGATGAAGACGAGTGGTTAAATCCACCCAGAGTATCCTACGGCGAATTAATCCGCCACGGAAATCTCCGGCCGTGGGGTCGGCTGGGGTGAGGCAGGAGCCGGGAGCAAGCTGTTGCCTCTCCGCGCGGTGGGATGAAATGAAAAGTAAACATCGTACCTCTGGCGCGCTACATGGCATCTCATAACACAAACTGGATAACCAAACCAAAGACCCTACAAGCAAGATAGGAAAGCTGAGGCCTAGCCTAAGCATAATTTGTGATGTCTAACACGAGCGCCATCTGTGGCGTCCAATGTAACTGTTGATTGAGGACTTATTTAAATCAAATTATTACTCCCTCTGACATCAAGATCAATACTCTATGCATTTTTAGCACACACACCCAAACACATACACAATCAGACATGATAATAATATATACTGAAACATAGCATCACCAGGTGGGAATTAGAGAGAACTGCAACTCGAGAAATGCCAGTGGTCGCTGGCAGTTTTAACTCAAAGGTTGGTCTACTGTGTTTTGGCTCCGCGACTAATATTTTTCATAAATTAATTTCGCGATAAATATTGATGCACCGCATCTGAATACCAAAAAATATAGTTCTTCTGTTGTTCTACTAATTATATGGATGACATGCATTACGATGGAACGTTCTATAATAGCAATTTAATGCAAATTACTCGCCTCGAGTAGCAAAGCTTAATAGATTTTTTACATGTATATTGTGGCATGTAAAATTTGGGCGATGTTCACACTGTTTTCTAAGACAGTACTGCTGCGTCTGGCAAACGCTTGTCAAAATACAATAAGCAATGCCTTGGAAAAACGAAGAATAAAGAATGCCGAAATCGGCTTGTTGCTGCGACAATGTAGGTTATAATTGTGGAGGCGACGTGCCGCGGCGGGGAGTGGTGGGCGGGGAGATTGTGGCGGGGAGATTGAATCAAAACATTGCCACTTCACGCGTCGACTCATTGCACTTCTAGGCTTTCTATCTGATTGATACACAATAATAACAGGAAAATATGACTGCCTAGGTATAGATAACATCTAAACATTCGTTATTGACTATATAATATCATAGAGTAGCATTTACCTCGCCTCCTCAACTATAACCTACTTGGTTATTTGGTTATATACAATGTTTTACAGAATCAGGCTTCTATACAATATACATATAGAAGAAAATCGTTCTTAATATTATACTTGTGTGTTTTAAGTACAGTGGAATAAGCCCATATTTTTCTTTCAAGTTGACCAACTTTTCACCAAATTGTGAGTTAAAACTGCCAGCGACCACTGGCATTTCGGAGTTACAGTTCTCTCTAATTGAACCCGGGCCCGCGGAGCCGCAGCTGGGCGCGCTACCCACTACACCACAAAGCCGCACTCTTGTGAGAAGTAACAACTAATATATATACAATAAAACAACGAGCGCCGGTGCTGCTACCTACCGGCTGTCCAAACACGACAGCACACTCCGAAACACCTGCTTTCCTATCTTGCGTGTAGGGTCTTTGAACCAAACCTCCCAGACCGCTACACCGCCACGCCGCCACCATTGCCTTGGCGGTCGCAGGAACGCGGGAGGCCCTGCAGACAGTCCATCGATTCTACTGCCTTACGACTCTCAACGGTTGTCCATCAGCGGCGTTTGTGAGGGGTTTCGTAGCTCGCCTCCCTATCTACTAACTCGCTGTCCTACTCTAACCTAACCTAACCTATACTTCTAAGCTTTGGTTATATCTGCATGTGGTGTCATTTGGCGGGAGGTTAATTACGAACCAATCACAAACACCGCTGTTGGACAAGCTATCAGAAACGTATATTGGTATCTGACGCTCCAGCACCGCGTTCAATGCCCGCTTAAGGGACTTTTCACTGAGGTAAGCTGGCAGTTACTGCCTCTCTGTGTGTGTGTATTCATCTACTTGTATTCATCTACTTGTATTTTACAGGGCCTGAGCAACGCTCGTATGGCCCCGTCTCCATATCAAAAAAAAAAATTTAGCGTTGGCCGAAGCCGCCACCCCGGGAGGCGGGTCACAAACCCCGGCTAACACCTGGTACCCATTTACTGCTGGGTGGACAGGGGCTCGGGTTTTAAAAAGACCGCCTGTCTGTCTTTGCTCCGCCCGGGGATTTTCCCGGGACCTCTCGGTTGTGAGCCGAGTGTGCTAACCGCTACACTACGGAGTTCCCCATTTGTGTGTGTGTGTGTGTGTGTGTGTGAGGTTCCAACTTTACCCAAAGATCTTTCCGGGAGGGTATCAGACGAGGATTGCATGTCCGTGGCGTGATCAAGGCCGTGAGTAATAATAACACACACACGGCCGATCCGATGGTGTTTGGAGTAAAGCCTTAACAACGGCACCCCTCAGTGTTGGCCGAAGCCATCACCCCGGGAGGCATATTGCCGAAGTCTATTGCTATACGGGATCAGGGGAAATTGGAACCAATCAGCGCGCGGTGAGGGCGGGGGTGTGGGAGGGGCTTATACTCAGACGTCCACACACAATATTTACGGGTAACTTGCTACTTTTGTGGGCAGATATTGTGCGTGACTTTATTTAAATAATATATTTGTAGAGAGAGATAAAAAGAAAGAGAGAGAGAGAGAGAGAGAGAGAGAGAGAGAGAGAGAGAGAGAGAGAGAGAGAGAGAGAGAGAGAGAGAGAGAGAGAGAGAGAGAGAGAGAGAGAGAGAGAGAGAGAGAGAGAGAGAGAGAGAGAGAAAAAAAATGGAGGGAAAGGAAGGAAAGAAAGAACGAAAGGTTATTTTATTTTATTTTGTTTCTCTCGTCTTTCTCTATTTCCTCTTATCTCTTTATTCACATGTCTTTCTTTCCCTCTTTATCTTCATGTTTCTCAGTCATATATTCCATTCATGTTCTCTCTCTCTCTCTCTCTCTCTCTCTCTCTCTCTCTCTCTCTCTCTCTCTCTCTCTCTCTCTCTCTCTCTCTCTCTCTCTCTCTCTCTCTCTCTCTCTCTCTCTCTCTCTCTCTCTCTCTCTCTCTAAATGTCAGTATATTTTCCTTTCTCCAGTGTCTAAAGTTTTCTTGTCCGACTTTCTCCATTTCCCCTTTTTTTTTTTTCTTGCCTTGTTTTGAGATTGAGAAATCGGCAAGAAAGAAGAAAAAATTGAGTTTCTTTCCTTTTCTTATATATTTAAGATCTCGAGACAACACCGACCAGACTTTTTATGTCTCACTGTTACTTATTTAATAGCAGAATAATAACTAGCATTCTTAATCCACCACTCCATCGTTCAATCCCTCTCTTACTATAAGTCATATAATATAGTCTTTTATCATTTATAGTCATACCAATTTTCCACTCATGTACTTTCTCATTACTCTCACCCTTCATTCTGTTCTTATTCATCGTGTTCTCTGTAGACTGCAAATAAGACGGACAGACAAACCAAAGACTGACATATAGATTGATAGATACAGACAGACAAACAGAGAAAAACAGATGCATAAACAGACAGATACAGAGACAGACAAAAACAAAAGATTGAAACCTTGATAAAGAAATAATTGTTAAAAGATCCTTTCAATGTAAACAAACAAATAAACAAACACTTACATTCTGTAACATAATACCATGATATAAGTTATGAAGTAAAAAATATATATGGAAAGAACAGCAAGTTTTAGTTAGCCATTGATAGAGGCTAAAACCTTTAAGTCATCATTAAGTCATCCTTAAGTCATCATGAAGGCATCAGTAACACGCTTCAGGGCCTTGATCATCGTACTATTTCTTGCTTTTGATAAATTTTCTACCAGGAGCCTTATTTACTCTTAATCTGTTCCTGTGTGTGAATTTAGTCTTAATATGTTGGTGTGTGACAGTTAACGCCTCAGTGCGCCTCCTTCACCACGTGCACCTGGCTTCGAACCCTGCGCACGGTCCCCTGGCTCCTCCCTGCCCGGACGTGGCATGCAGGGTCACACAGCACTATCTGACCCTGGTGGCATCCTCGTCCCTCACTCCTATCCCGGGGCATCACTCTCGGCCAGTGCCTTCTCTCCTCTCTCTCCTTCGGGTACTCGCCCCAGTATCGCCTTCCCTTCCTAGACCAAGTCTCTTCTCTATCGCAAGGTTCGTTATGCCTGAATCTCTTCGCGGCGGGCCCTTCCTCCTCCTCGTAAGCTCGCCTCTTGCCTCCTCTCCTTGCGTCGCCTTCCCGCCAGCGCGAGTCCTGTCGCCGCCTGGCGGACAGGTCGCGTCTGGCCCAGCGCTCGCCCTCTCGCTGCCGGGACTCGCGTCTCTCATGCCGGCTGTAATGCCTGTCATCAGAGTGCACGCGATCCCGCCGCCAGCGAGGCCGGGGACACCTCTTCACCTCCTGCTCCCCTTCCTCTTCATGCAGGAACGGCGTCCACTGCAGCTTTACTTCGGCCCACCTTTGAAACCTAAACTTTTCCCCGCGGTGCAAGAAATAGTGATCCTCGAAAGGCCGGTAACGCAGCCCAAAGATTTCCTCTTGAGGCTTGGACGCGGCCTGGCTGAGTCTCACAAACCTCGCCCTCTCGGCGGGCTGCAGGAAGTAATGGTCCAGGTGCGGCCGGTAGCGCACCCCGAAGGCGTCCGCGTCGCCGGCCTCCCGCACGGCCGCGGCGTGATGTTCGATGCCACTGCCGAGCTTGTCCTTCAGGTGGCCGGTGGTGGCGTCCAGGGGGAAGGGCGCCCCACCACCACCAGCGCCACCTGCCTGCTTTGTGATGTTCTCAACGAAAGCTTCAAGAAAAGTCTTCATCTGAGAAAGGTTGCCAGACTGAAATACTCGTCAAACAGGCTACCCCGCGGTAATAAAAATTTCTTCTTGTGCCAACCCCAACATGACCATATTAGGTGGCCGAGGCGTCCTAACTCCAAGCTCTCAGGTTCCAATCTGTCATTGGTCCTGTATTAAGGATCTTTTTTTGATCATCTTGGAACTCGTCAACAGAGTGGAGTTGGTGACCACTTGGATCTAAGAAGAATAGAACCTGTGTCCGTCCTAGCTCCAGGCTGTCATCTTGGAACTCGTGTTAAGAATGGATTTTTTTTTTTTTTTTTTATACATATGAGCCTATAGTGCCTGTAGGCTATTATCTTCCTTCCTGGAGGTGTTACTCCCCGCGTGGAGGAGGTGGCAGCCGCCGAGAGCCTCGCTCCCAGGGCCGAGGAGGAGGTGGCGGCCGCCGAGAGCCCTCGCTCCCAGCGCCGAGGAGGATGTGGCGGCCACCGAGAGCCTCGCTCCCAGGGCCGAGGAGGAGGTGGCGGCCGCCGAGAGCCCTCGCTCCCAGGGCCGAGGAGGAGGTGGCGGCCGCCGAGAGCCCTCGCTCCCAGCACCGAGGAGGAGGTGGCGGCCGCCGAGAGCCTCGCTCCCAGCGCCGAGGAGGAGGTGGCGGCCGCCGAGAGCCTCGCTCCCAGCACCAAAGAGGAGGTGGCGGCTGCCGAAAGCCCTCGCTCCCAGCGCCGAGGAGGAGGTGGCGGCCGCCGAGAGCCTCGCTCCCAGCACCGAGGAGGAGGTGGCGGCCGCCGAGAGCCCTCGCTCCCAGGGCCGAGGAGGAGGTGGCGGCCGCCGAGAGCCTCGCTCCCAGCGCCGAGGAGGAGGTGGCGGCCGCCGAGAGCCTCGCTTCCAACACCGAGGAGGAGGTGGCGGCCGCCGAGAGCCCTCGCTCCCAGGGCCGAGGAGGAGGTGGCGGCCGCCGAGAGCCCTCGCTCCCAGCGCCGAGGAGGAGGTGGCGGCCGCCGAGAGCCCTCGCTCCCAGCACCGAGGAGGAGGTGGCGGCCGCCGAGAGCCCTTGCTCCCAGCGCTGAGGAGGAGGTGGCGGCCGCCGAGAGCCCTCGCTCCCAGCGCCGAGGAGGAAGTGGCGTATCACACACACACACACACACACACACACACACACACACACACACAGGAGGATGGAGGGAGGGTGGGGAGGAGCCTTGCTTTATGCTATCATGTTCTCTTAAGTGCAGATTAGATGTAAATGTCTCCTGGTATCTGTTCTTTCTATGTCATCCTATATAACAATCCTCCTCCTCCTCTTCCTCGACATCATCATCATAATAATTCATCCGTGTTTTTTATTTTTCTTTCCTGATTCCCTCTCCTTCTCTTCCTCCTCCTCTCCTCCACCTTTGTCATCACCATTATTACATGTCTTTTTTCTCTATATTTTTTCTCTATTTTTTCTCTATATATAACCTCCTCCTCCTCTTCCTCTTTTGTCCTTATTCTTCCGTGTCTCTTTTGTTTCATTTTATTTCTGCCCTTTTCTCCTTTGCCTCCTCTTCTTCATGTCTTCTTCCTCCTCCTCCTCCTCTTCCTCCTCCTCTTCTGGCGCCAGTGAGGTTTCTTCGTCGCCTACACAGTCATCCTTCTCTCCTTCCTTCCTTGCTTATATGCAATATTAAATGGCGAAGAGTTTAAGTTAATGCATATTTCTTGAAAGTCTCATAATGGCATTTCTTTTGTGTGTTTTACAATTTTTTATTTGATAATATTATAGAACAAACATTTCCGAAGATAACAGTATATCTTTTATACTGATAAACATTATATTAGGTAGGTAAACTTGTACGGGGAGCGGAGCGGGTGGGATCTCGAGGGTGTGACGTCACGGGCGATGTATCAGGCTTTGTCATCTCGGTGGCCTCGGTATAAGCCCCTCCCACACCCCCGCCCTCACCGCACGCTGATTGGTTCCAATTTCCCCTGATCCCGTATAGCAATAGACTTCGGCAATATGCCCCCGGGAGGCGGGGCACAAACCCCCGGCTAACACCCGGTACCCATTCACTGCTGGGTGGACAGGGGCTCGGGTTTTTAAGAAGACCGCCCGTCTGTCTTCGCTCCGCCCGGAGATCGAACCCGGGACTTCTCGGTTGTGGGCCGAGCGTGCTAACCCTTACACTACGGAGCTCCCTTTTCCAAGCTGCAATAATAACGTCCTCGTTACCATGGCAACGGAGGCCAAGGCTGTGACATCACCAATGTTTACATCTTTAAGCCCCGCCTCTCCCCCGCTGAGCCAATCACGGGTTGCTTACATCCATCGCCCACCCGTTCCCCGCACGCATGGCTATGGCGGGCCTGTCGCCATGGCAACAGTCAATCCCGCGATGGCGACGCCATGCCAGCTTGCCTTAGAGCTTAGACGAAGAAGAAGAAAAAGAAAGAAAAGAAAACGTAGAAGGAGGAGGAGGAGGAGGAGGAGGAGGAGGAGAAGGAGGAGAAGGAGGAGGAGGAGCATAAAGGTGCAGGACGGGTATTTATAATAAGGTTATGGGATTCCCATAAATCTCGACATGATATAAATTCACCCATAAGATCTCCATAGCTATGGAGCTATATAATTTCCCCCATAGCTATGGGTCTAGCAGTTCCGGCTGACATAACTTCCCGCTAAACGTAGCACTTACATTACCCTAAAATGTCTCTTAGATCATGAAATAACGCCTGAAATCGGTAACATCTAAGCTATAAATTCTGTGAGAACCTTACGGGCTGAAAATAAAGCAATTTTAAAGGATTAATTCATATATATACGAGTAAATAACATCCCGTAGAAACGTTTGACGCGGGAACGATGTAAACACTTGTCTCTCTCCTCCCTATAAATAACATGTTATATCTCCAAAAGTAATGGGTGGAAGGGTGACGGAAGGATACACAACAGGTAAACCGCGTTGTAAAGAAGGAGAAAGGAACAAAAGCTAGGGTGGGAGTGATGACCAGACAGAGATACGGCAGTATACGTAGCTAGGTATAGATATTGCCGTATCTCTAGCTACGTATAATGCCGTATCTCTGTCTGGTCATCACTTCCTCCTTGGCTATTGCTTCTTTCTCCTTCTCCTTTACTACATGGTTTACCTGTTGTGCATCCTTCCGTCACCCTTCCGCCATTATTTTTGGAAATATGATGTGATTTGGTAAATTTCTAGGGTTTGCCCATAGGGCATTTGTCCTTCCTCGGATGGTTATTTCCTAATTGATTGACAAAGAGAGAGAGAGAGAGAGAGAGAGAGAGAGAGAGAGAGAGAGAGAGAGAGAGAGAGAGAGAGAGAGAGAGAGAGAGAGAGAGAGAGAGAGAGAGAGAGAGAGAGAGAGAGAGAGAGAGAGAGAGGAGAGAGAGGAGAGAGAGAGAGAGAGAGAGGAGAGAGAGAGAGAGAGAGAGAGAGAGAGAGAGAGAGAGAGAGAGAGAGAGAGAGAGAGAGAGAGGAAGCAGCATAATGGAATTTCGATGAGGTGTCGTAAATTGATAACTTTCAGGAAAAATATACTTGTAAACTGCAGAATAAACTTGAGGCAAATGAAAACTTTCTGGATTATATTTTCCTTCAAATATAGTTCAAGAAAGAATGAATTTAACTCATATTTTAAGTTTTGTATATAAATTGACCTGTTTCTCTGAATATTCCATGTAAAGTTATTCTATATACTGTTTCCTAATTGTGTTTCGTATGTATCAGGAAGATCTACAAACATTTATATATATTTATATATTCTTTAATTTATTGTTCTCATGAAACTGTTCTTAAGAGTGTCCATGTTGATCATATGTTTCGTAATTTAATTAAGAAAATGATTGCGTTACATTGGATCACCATGACATATTGTTTTCACAGCCGTCAACGTGCACGTCGCTACATTGCTGTTTCAACTTTTATTTTCATGCTCACTGCTCTTCTGAACTTGCTGACTGCATGCTTTTCCCCCTCCCGCGGCCTCGCTGCAGAAGACTTTCTACTCATTCTCATCCCTATTCTGTCCATCTTCCTAATGCAAGAGTTAATCAGTATCTTTACTCTTTCATCCCTTTCACTGGTAAACTCTGGAACTCTCTTCCTGTTTCTATTTTTCCACTTTCCTATGACTTACATCTTTCAAAAAAAGAGTAACAAGACACCTCCCGAACTAAACTGGCTCACCCCTCTTTTTTATTTTATTCTCTTACTGTCTTCTTTATAGGGACTGGCAACTAAGCGGGCTTTGTGTTACCCATTTGTGTTGTGCCCTTGGCCAGTTCCTAGTGATGTAAAACAAAAAAAACTAAAAACAAAAAAAACTAAAGCTGTGAACAGCAATTAGTATCCCGCCTGCGTGCCTTTCCCTGCACGCGCGGAGAGGAAGGAGGAAAGATAGGGAGGGAAGGAGAGAAGGAGGCAGATAACATAATTCATCCCCATCTCATAGCAAACAGGTCGTGGAAAACACTTGCTAACAGTATGCAGAGAGACATCATCTCTTTTTTCATACAAAGAGCTCAGAACAAAGCACTAAGGTTTTTTTTCTAATACAGAGCAAATTTTCCTGTTAGAACATCAGCATAAACTTAGCACATTGATCCAGTTAACAAATCACTAGTTTGGGTGTTGGTGTGTTCAACGGTTCTCTTATCCTTATCTCGGGTTTACATCACCAGCCGAGCGTTGCCACGAATGCAATGCGTCTTTCACCTTGATCCGAGTGCCACCCTTGGTAGTGAATGTTGAGGGAGGCAGGAGGCTCTTTTTTATCCATGCTCAATATCAGATATACACTTACTGGCCAATGAAAAGGCAGTGGTAGTGAGCCTCAGGTGGTGGTGGTGGTGGAGGTGGTGATGGTGGTGATGGTGGTGATGGTGGTGGTGGTGGTGATGGTGGTGGTAGTGGTGGTGGTGGTGGTGGTGGTGGTCTGTGGGCAATGGCCTTGACTGGCAGCTTCTGTGCGGCGGTGCGGTGCTCGGCTGTGTCCTGCTCGTGGTGGTTATGGTCTAAATTATCACTCTTTTCGGCTATGTGGATGGGAGTTTATTGCACTTTAACGACCCTAAACCTTATGATGTAGCTTATAATAGAAGCAAAAGAGACGAACCATAACTCTGCGAAGACGTATGAAAGAGATCAGATTTTTCGCAATATGTTATGGTCTAAATTATCACACTTTTCGGCTATTTGGACAGGAGTTTATGCTACTTTAATGACCCTAAACCTTATGATTTTACTTATAATTAATAGAAACAAAAGAGACAAACCATGAACTTCGCGGAGAGGTATGAAAGACATGAGGTTTTTCTCTGGGCTATGGTCTAAGTTATCACTCTTTTCGGCTCTGTAGATAGGAGTTTATGCCACTTTAAGCCCCTGTAATGACCCTAAACCTCCTTACCGCCCTTTATCCCCGTCCTGCTTGGTGGGGGGAGGGGTCAAGGGGGACTTAAGGAAGGGGTCAAGAGGTCAAGGCTAAAATATGCAGTTTCGGGAAATATGCAGTTGCGGGAAAATATGCAGTTTCGGGAAAATATGCAGTTCCGGGAAAATATGCAGTTTCGGGAAAATATGCACTTCCGGGAAAATATGCAGTTCCGGGAAAATATGCAGTGTCAGGAAAATATGCAGTTTCGGGAAAAAGTGTAGTTTATGACTTGCAAGATTTTAAAGAGAAGTTTGAGGTTTTTAGCTTAATATGTGATGCTTTCCCTAATGGAGATAGTTTTTTTTACTGTACAAGCCTAAAAAAAGTGAGTGTTTTGCAATTCGAAGAAGTGATGACAAATTTCTACTAATAAACTTTTTAGACGTTTTGACGGGAAAAAACACTCCATTTGTAAAAACATCAAATATTAACCTAATCAAACCATCAAACTAACCTGATATAACTTTCTAACAAACCTAACATAACTCTCTAACTAACCTAACCAAACCTAATCTAAATATTAGCATTTTTAATTTCCGACAGCGGTAATACAGGTTAGAAATATTCCTTATGGTGAGAACGAAACGTTTAGATTTAAAACCACCAATCATATATTGTTTTAAACTGCACATATACCGTCACAAGTCATTATATTACCCATTTGGTACATTTTCGTTATTGGACACCACTGATTTCTAGGTAGAGTCTTTGCTTACCTGAAATTTTTTTGTGTGTATTGATTTAATCGGGTAAAATTCTAGAGTCCTATCCCGCCCTTATTTGTGTTTTTTTTTCTCTCCAGACCTTCACAGATCCCTTCACATACCTCTAAAACGTAATTATGAAGTAGGGGAGAGATACCCCCCAACCAGCCTAAACAACTCCCCCTTGGAACTAAAAAAAAACGTTAAGCGCTATAACCTAACCTAACCAATAACCTCTTAGCGAGCACCCCCATAAAAAGAAAATACTAACCTAACCTCAATAAAACTTAACCTAACCCAGGTAAAATTTTCAAGTTCTTTCCCGCCTTTAGATCTCGCATGGAGATTATTGGCAAGGGTAGGTTAGGTTATAGTGAGGTTAGGTTAGTACTATTTTGGTAATTGATACTTCCAACCAGGAATTGAGTATGAGGTTAGAAGTGCTCTTTTCCCATGTATTTTTATGTATTAAGAATGATAGTCACATTAAAAATCGTCGGATGTATACAATTACAACTCGTCCATGTATTGTATTAAGCAGCAGTTTTACCATTGTAAAGATTTAACGAGAGATTTTTACAAGAATAAGTTGGTAATTCCCGTACACTATCAATTATATATTTTTAATGCATTTTCAGCCTTATATCATCCCATAAGAGTTTTTACCGGATATATTTTACGTCATCCACATAATCTACTACCCCGATAAAAATTCCTTTCCACTTCCCCGCCCGCATTCCCGACGGGTCCCTAGGATTATTAGGGAGGAGGTGGATAAATGCAAAATGAGGCATTTCGGACGATTTTTAATGTTACCATCATTCTTAACACATCAAAATGTATAGAAAACGAGCACGCTCCATCTCGTTACTCTTATTTTATTTAACTAACCTAACCGTTTCTGGCTGAAATAACATTCAGCTATGTAAGTAAATTTTTAGCTTTTTAGTGCTCAATATCGAAATTATACCCACCATTTAGTGTGTCCAGAAATGCATTTATCTAAAGCAGCTACATGTCCAATTTATTTGCCCATTTGTATTCCTGTATACATTCCTGCCTTATGCCTTGATACAGATACCCAAAGGGACAACTGTATCTACAAATCACCGTGTATTATTGGTATACTATTGAAATCCATCAGTATTTTCGCATAGAAATGTTTGGTGGTAATCATATATATCACTTGTTTAGAGGCAACTATGATAGCCAGCCCAGTGGGCCAGTAGGGTAAGCTAAGCATTTGATGAATGCCGTTGACAGGATATGAAATGACCCCACTAAAGGTGTCCTTTAAAAACTTTTCAGTCCTGCGTACACGGGATCAAGGATATTAGAAAGATATATAATATCCTTGCACGGGATGGACTGCCAAGTATAAACAAATGTGGCGCCACCCTGCAGTTGCCGCTCCGAAACAAAAATCATAATTTGCCCTCTGAATATCACATTTTGGTCCATATCTTTCATCACAAAGTTCATATTACCTTCCATTTACGTTGTTAACATATGAACTTCAACCATATATACGGTAACACTGACAATTATTATAATTTAAAAGGTCCTCTCTTTTGCACTATCCTGTTTTCATACTTAAGTTTTCCTTTAAATTCTTTACTTAGCGAGCGCTGAGCATAACTGGGAAGATACACTTAACCAGTTTGCTCAGTAAAGTACTCCAGCACAGGAACTAAGTGTAAGTCCTCCTTATACTTAAGTATTTTTTGTTTATGTCGGCCCAGTCCATTAACTTTTGATATTTGTCATTATCTTTGTATAGAAATGGTCGGTGTCATAAGGTGAAAAGTTATATTGATGGATGACTCGAGTTATGACTTGCTTATTTCTGGTTGTGTATGATTCATTTAGACACTTTTTCTAGTGCTTCCTTTAGAAAAAAAATGGATATAGATTTACAAGTTTTGTTTTTCTTATAAGATAAATGGACAGAACCAGAATAATTTAAAGGGATTGATCAAAATTGTTTTGAATTGAACGAAGCTTCTGTGCCATTGTATAGACATGAAAATATGCAAGATCTATAGACTTTTAATAGATAGATTTTAATAGTAATAATAATCGATTTAAATAGATAGATAATTTTGATAGTACTATGTCTATTAATCTTGAAGATCTGGGTTTTGAGTACACGGCCGTATTTTAATTTTTCTTCATAAATCATCCCGTTTTTAAGTTTATTTTAGGCAATAATTAAGAAAGGCATTGATTGTATTATTTTTGGATTGAAAATTACTTCTTTATCATATCATTCATAACTTTTATAATTGATTTAGGTCATTTATTGAAGGTTACATTATCTATAGCTCTGAAATTACTATTGTAATATATTGCATAACTAAGGGCAAGATATTATAGGGCAGATAATTAGGAGATGAATCATGAAAACATTGTTATTAGTTAATCATGGATAGACGGATTTTAATGTATTTACTGTTTTTATGGGCTGTGTTGAAATGATGCAGTCTTATCTAATTCAATGTCTTGCTATTTTCCGTATATATTGAATTTATGTTGAACTATTTTAACAACGAATGAATATTATCTTACATTTTGAAAGTTAATTATGAATATGTCGAAAGAAAAGTGAAGA
Organism: Chionoecetes opilio; assembly: GCA_016584305.1. Classification (NCBI taxonomy): domain Eukaryota; kingdom Metazoa; phylum Arthropoda; class Malacostraca; order Decapoda; family Majidae; genus Chionoecetes; species Chionoecetes opilio. The sequence goes on from JACEEZ010021762.1 coordinate 64,541, forward strand.
AAACACCACACAACACACACACACACACACACACACACACACACACACACACACACACACACACACACACACACACACACACACACACACACACACACACACACACACACACACACACACACACACACACACACACACACACACACACACACACACACACACACACACACACACACACACACACACACACACAGTATAGAAATATTCTTAATTTACACGAAGTTGATAATTATCCTTCATGATTAATAGTTACCTCCGCCAACGAAGTTGGAGGGGTTATGTTTTCACCCCGATCTGTCTGTCTGTCTGTCTGTCTGTCTGTCTGTTTGTTAGTGTACAGGATTTCTCGAAAAGTTACGAATAGATTTGGACCAAACTCGGTATACCAAGTCTATTTGGTATAAGGAAGAAGTCATTTAATTTTGGATGAAATCTATTGACAACTGTGGCCATGGCAACCAATTGATGAAATATTCGACCGGAGGTATGCGCTCATACTGAGTGCATATATATATATATATATTTTACTTTTTTATATTCGGGCGGAGGTATGCGCTTTACTGAGTGCCCCCCCCCCCCAGTTAAGAGCTGTTATCAAAAGATTTACTGGATCGCTGACTTCACCTTTTGCAGTTACTTAATTGAACTGTGTGTGTGTGTGTGTGTGTGTGTGTGTGTGTGTGTGTGTGTGTGTGTGTGTGTGTGTGTGTGTGTGTGTGTGTGTGTGTGTGTGTGTGTGTGTGTGTGTGTGTGTGTGTG
>JACEEZ010021762.1:70299-87799 GCA_016584305.1 Chionoecetes opilio
CATGATAAAGGATACTGACCACTCATGAAAACTCTGTTGAATAGGGTAACAATAGTCAAAAACAGGTGTACAGGCAACAGCGAAAATATACCAGGCGATATTCCGTCCGGCCCGCAGGCTTTGTCTGGCTTCATATTCTTGACTTGATCAAAAATTTCTGCAGGTGAAATGGGGCTATCTAACACTGGTATGCTAACCTCTGTGCTTACTTCCTCGTTGGGTGGGACATGTGGGGAGTTTAAGTATTCTCTCAAAGTGTGTCTTAAAATCTTCATCTCTGGGTGACACCCTCTTTTCCATATTTTGACACATCAAAATTACCTCTCCAGTCTATGGCTCGCCACACTCTAACATCATCTTTGTCCTGTAACAACCTCTCCCATTTACCTAAATGATCATCCCTGACTTCTATATCCTGGTCATGGCTCTTACTCCGAACAGCGCAACTGTAGAGCTCATTGGATATCATATTGGCTAAACCATCAAAATCATCATCGTTGTCAACATCTATATTCACATCAACAACACTATTCTCAAAAAGTTCCCTGTCAATGTCAGAAAAGCGCACAGGCTTCCTTGATAACCTGTGTCTGGCAGCGTTGCCGTGTGGTGCTGAGTAGTCTCCCAGCGCCGAACGCCCTCTCGCACACCAGGGCAAGATTCACACCTGTACTTGAAACAGTGAGAGAAATCGGGGCTGGTCTGATGGGAGACCGCTCCGCTGTAATACCCGGAAATCTGTGATATACCTTATCATCTCATAGGATGCTACACATGTATCAATCTCTGAAATCCACGTGTCTTTTTTCTTATAAGTTTTGTTACCAACATAGTGTCTACATGATGTCTTAAGATTGTTAACAACAAGTAAATTGTTCTCAGTGCATAAAGACGACAATAATTCCGCGTTGGCATTTGCTGTGTTAATGTCATCAGGTATTGTAGGGTAAGATAATCTTTCACTGCTGGGAACATTTAAGTGGGCGAGTAAGTCTTTTACTGATTTCCCGAAGCGGGCATTCATATCCCCTACAATAATGCATCCATTCTTAACATGATTTGCACACAGTCTTTCCTGAATAGTGGCGAAGGACACATTGGAAAAGTATGGTGAGTCACTCGGCGGTATATAACAAAACCCTAACAAAGTATTAGGCATATTTTTAAACTGAAGCCATACCTGATCACCGATACTCACATCAATAGCTTGCACTATGTGCGTGAGACTTGTCCTCACACACACACACACACACACACACCCACCCACCCACCCACCCACCCACCCACCCACCCACCCACCCACCCACCCACCACCCACGCACGCACGCACGCACGCACGCACGCACGCACGCACGCACGCACGGCAATATCCCAGGCAATATCACTCAAGAGGACGAAATCAAAGCAACGCTACAAAACACCCACGCCGAAGGAGGTGAAGGAGGCGCGAGAGGCAATGCAAGGAAGAAAGGACAGGAAGGAAGAAAAAGGTGCATATACAATACCACACACACAGAAAGGAAAACAACATAATATACATGAGGAACAATAAGACTGGCAAGAGGTAATACTACTAAGAAGAAACAATAAGGGTTAGAAGTGATGGAAAAAGTTATGCTATTTCGTCCTTCTCTACATCTTCTCTATAAAAGATCGGTAATAATGAGCTCCAAGCTCGCACTGAGAGGGTGAAACTGGCGATCGCGAGGCAGCTCGCGTGGGCAAGACCATGGGTGAATAACACACACACACACACACACACACACACACACACACACACACACACACACACACACACACACACACACACACACACACACACACACACACACACACACACACACACACGACACACACACACACTACATCAACCACATACACACCAGGCACAGTCTTGGCTCCTTGGTCCACATAATCTTGATGCTTGTATTAGAGTAAGTGGTTTTTTTAGGTGAGTGTTGAGATGGGTGTGCGTGCTTAGGTGTATAAAACGTGTGTGTGTGTGTGTGTGTGTGTGTGTGTGTGTGTGTGTGTTTGCAGCAGCTTTCACAGTCTTGTCGCTCCAAGTCGGCATTTCACTCTCTAAACCCTTGACATCAGTGGTATAGGAACGCCCTGAATGTGTGTCTGTCTGTCTGTCTGTTGTCTGTCTGTCTGTCTGTCTGTCTGTCTGTCTGTCTGTCTGTCTGTCTGTCTGTCTGTCTGTCTGTCTGTCTGTTCTGTCTGTGTTGTTGTGTGGTGTGTGTGTGTGTGTGTGTGTGTGTGTGTGTGTGTGTGTGTGTGTGTGCTGTGTGTGCGTGGTGTCGTGGTGTCGTGCGTGGCGTGCGTGCGTGGTGGTGTGTGTGTGTGTGTGGTGGTGCGTGTGTGGTGTGTGTGTGTGTGTGGTGGTGTGTGCGTGTGGTGTGTGTGTGGTGTGTGTGTGTGTGTGCGTGCTGTGCGTTGCGGGTGTCGTGCGTGCGTCGTGCGTGGTGCGTGTGTGTGTGTTTAGATAATATTCGCCCCTAGACACAACAGCTTCTTCCTGGTGTTTACCTAAGCTGTCTGAAGGCGTAGTGATAGGACTCGAGGCTCCTGTAGATGAACATAGATCTTTTCTCCTGACGCGGTGACCATATAGGAACTCCTTATTGCATTGTTAGAAGGAGGACAAGGATGAGGACTTGTATGAATAAAAGAGGTGAAGAGTGAAGAAGATAAAGAGGAGGAAGAGGAGGAGGTGAAACATGTGGGTAAAATATAATGAGAAAAGAAAAAACAGGAGAACAAGAGGGATAAAAATGAAAATGAGAATGAGGAGGAGAAAGAAAATAGTTGGGTTAAAATATAAAGAATAAAACAATAGAACAAGAGGCATAAAAATAAAGGAGAAAGAGGAGGAGAAGGAGGATCATAGTTGAAATGTTGAAATATGAAGAAAAAATACAACAGGTGAACAAGAGGCATAAAATGAAAAGGAAAAAGAGGCGGAGGAGGAGAATCATGTAGTTGACATATAAAGAAAAACAAACTAGGATAACAAGACGTAGGAAAAATGAGTAAGAAAAAGGAAAAGATTGCAACAGACAGGTTGAAAGACAGAAGAACAAGAGGTAGAAAGAATGAGTAAGAAGAAGCAGGAGAAGGAGAGCATTGCAACAGCGACCTTTGCCTTGCCTTTGCCGGCCAGCCAGCCTCCTCGCGGGTCAGTCAGCCTCCGCGGTATTCTTACTTTCTCTCGTCGCGTCTATCGTTTTCTCTTCATCCCGAGCCGCCGCCAGATACACTCTCTCCTCTGCATCATTTAGCGATCACCAGCTTCCCAGACACGCACATTTTTAATACAGGGAGGTGCCACATGGTCGATTTTAATGCATTGCTTTATTTCTTGACTGTGTGTGTGTGTGTGTGTATGTTTTCTTTTTCTTGCGTGTGTTGACGTTACTTTTTTGCCCATTTTTTTTTCTTTCTAGAAACTCCTAGTGTGTGTGTGGCCTTCTGACCGGTCAATTACGTTTCTCTCTTTATATGGCAGTCCTCCTCCTCCTCCTCCTCCTCCTCCTCCTCCTCCTCCTCCTCCTCCTCCTCCTCCTCCTCCTCCTCCTTCAGCGTGTCCGATAGATTCTTTTGACACAATGCCTCTTGACTTACGAGTAGGGTTGTGGAAAGAGGAAAAAGGAGCCTCGTTTGGATGTAAGAGACCAAGTGGCCGTGTATGTGTGTGTGTGTGTGTGTGTGTGTGTGTGTGTGTGGTGTGTGAAAAGAGAGAGAGAGAGTCCACTTACTGTCTTTCGTGCCACGTGCGACCTGGTGGGGCGTCAGATGGTATGTGTGTGTTCGTGTGTGTGTGTGTGTGTTCGTGTGTGTGTGTGTGTGTGTGTGTGTGTGTGTGGTGTGTGTGTGGTCGGTCGGGGTGAGAGGCTAGTTCGCGGCATGAAAAAGGTAGCAAAGTTCAGAATCGAGGACGCTACCAACACCTGTTAGACTTACCGATCTGCAAAAGCCTCACAGTCTTATCTGGAAAGGACGGTCATGCAAGGCTCCTGTACCGTAGTCTGGCTTATCACTAATTATATTGATATTCAGTGTACGTTGTGCTTAAATGTCGTTCTTTTCCTGTTTTGAAATTGTGATATTCATGATTTGAGTTTTGTGTATGCCTGTGTGTTGTTCTTTCACGTTTTTTCCTGGTTCCTTAGTCGTCGTATTTTCATCTATTTTCATTTACTTGCTGTTTAGTCTTCGTTTTTCCTTTTATTTTCATTTCCTTGCTCATTTGTCATCTTTTTTCCTTCTATTTTATATGCCTTTCCTTCTTCGTATGTTTCTCAATCACTATTTAACATGTGCAAGAGAGGTGAAGAGTTTTGCATCATTCATTAAGCGATCACCACCTGCCGGCGAGCATAGAGTGATTCCCTTATTGATGAGGTGCAACTCGCTTCATTGTGAGGCATATGGGATGTCGACTTGCCGCGGAGGGTACTAAGGTATGTATTCGACCTCATGGTTACTCAACTTACCCATGTATCGACGGCACTGAAACTCTCGACTCATAGCAACAGGTGATGCAAAATTTAACTAGGTCAGTCAGGTAGACTCGTCGCACGTTACGTTGTCGAAAATGGGGCCCGTTCACTCCCTCCTTCCGAACGCACGGGATTGGCTGAGGTGTTGGGGCTTTAGGGCGAAACTTGGAGTAAGGTTGTTAGGTTAGGTTAGGAAGGTTAGGTTAGCTCACCCAACACCCAACACCTCAGGCAATCCCGTGCATTCGGAAGGGGGTAGTGAAGGGGCCCCATTTTTGCCAACTTAACGTGCAGCGAGTATAGGTGTCAGGTGTGTCAGGTGTGTGTCAGGTCCATAAGGAATACCTGGTCTCTGATTAGACTAGGTAAATACTTGTCCTTGGTAGGGTTTGCCCTTGATCACCTTATTAGGGGGCGAGGTATAAGGGATGAAGGACATTATGCCAGACACCCTCTCTCTCTCTCTCCCTGTCTCTCCCTTCCCCTCACTACCACCGTCTGCCTTCTCTCATACTAACAACCTCTGCCACTCACCCTTACACACTAATCACCTTAGGTCGTGCTCTGCTATACTCAATCACCCAGTCCTTCATCCACCACCCATGTCATTACCAGGCCTCATCCACCACACACTACCCATTACCAGGCCTCATCCACCTCACAATACCCATTACCAGGCCTCATCCACCACACACTACCCATTACCAGGCTTCATCCACCACCCAGCACCCATTACCAGGCCTCATCCACCTCACAGTACCCATTACCAGGCCTCATCCACCACACACTACCCATTACCAGGCCTCATCCACCACCCAGCACCCATTACCAGGCTTCATCCACCACCTAGTACCCATTACCAGGCTTCATCCACCTCACAGTACCCATTACCAGGTCTCATCCACCACCCAGTACCCATTACCAGGCCTCATCCACCACCCAGTACTCATTACCAGGTCTCATCCACCACCCATCACCCATTACCAGGCTTCATCCACCACCAGCACCCATTACCAGGCTTCATCCACCACCTAGTACCCATTACCAGGTCTCATTCACCACACAGTACCCATTACCAGATCTCATCCACCACACACTACCCATTACCAGGCCTCACCCACCACCTCATCCACCATCTTTTAGCACTCATCCACTTTCACCACAACCACTCATATTAATTCACCACTCTCTACCATCACCATACACTTACTACCACAATGCTACCACACAGTTTCATCCACCAATTATCCAGAACCCAGACACGTCATCCACCAGGTTCGGAGCGACTTTGTAGAGCTCATTAATGCTGAATAGAATGGATGCAATCGATGTCATTTAAATGGTAATAATTAGGCATTGGGAAACGCGGTCATTTAATCCCCCACCTCCTCCCCTTCCCCCCCTCCACTTCCCCACTCCACCTCCATCTCTCCTCTTCCCCCCCGTGACATAGTACAGAATTATACATGCAAATGCAAATATTATGATGATTCTTGCTATTTAAGGTAAATTATTGCAGCAGTGCAAATGGGAGACTGTTATAAAAAAGTGGAAGTTATAGAAAACGTGATTAAGTAGGTCATAGACCACTATATCTCTGGACTGTTCACGCGACAATGTTTTAAAATTGCCAGGCTGCATAGCGGCCTGCGGCCCGCCCGACAAAGAGATATAGTGGTCTATGGACTATCGTATAGACTGGTTTATCAGTATATATGATATACTGTAATCTTCGTAAATGTTTGTTCTATAATATTATCAAATGAAAAACAGTAAAACACGCTAAAGAAATGCCATTACGAGACTTTGAAGAAATATGCATGAACTTAATATTCACTTCAACTCTTCGCCATTTACAACTTTGCGAGTCAACTTTTATCATGAAGGGTATCAATAGAAGCGCAATTTTATTAGCTTTCCATTGATATATTTCGTTTTCTGATTAATGAATTAGAACCATGCATAAATTAGTGTTAAATAAATAAATAAAATCATCAATCGGGTAATTTTCCCGATTGATGATGTTATTTATTTACTTTTATATTTCGTTTTCTGATAAATGAATTAGCACCATGTATAAATTAGCGTTAACTAAATAAATAACCTGGCGAAGAGTTGAAGTGAATATTAAGTTCATGCATATTTCTTCAGAGTCTCGTAATGGCATTTCTTTAGCGTGTTTTACTGTTTTTTATTTAATAATATTATAGAACAAACACTTACGAAGATTACAGTATATCATATATACTGATAAACCAGTCTATATGATCCGTATATATATATATATATATATATATATATATATATGAATCCGAGCGGCCCTCCGACTTCAGGCCCTTGTGCAACAGGCCGATATTCCGTGCGCAGTCCAGATGTTCAGTGGTCTATGAGTCGGTTTATTATGAGGGAATCGAACTAAGAGGCAGAGAGGACAGGCAGACTTTATAGGTAGATATGAAAGGTGAGAATGTTTTTTTTTGCAGTTGCTGATAAAAGAGTGGTGAAAAATGGACACTTGGAGAGGCGGCGAGGATCATGGCGTGTGGTAGCTTTATTTTATTTTTATTTTATTTATATGTTTGTATACATGTAGTGAACGAGTGAGGGATAGTCAGTAGAGGAACGTGGAGTGGGAGTGGGTGGTCAAAAATAAATATAGAAAAGATCAAGAATGTGAGGTCTCTTCTTTTTGTTCTCCATTCTTCATTCATTAATTCCTCCCTTCTTCTCTTCCTCTCTTTCCACCGTCCATTCATCCGTCAACTCCCACCCCCCTTCCTTCCTTCCTCCCTGACACTCGATCTCGTTTCTACAAGGGTATTCCATTAGGTTGTGTTGCGGAGTATAGCTGTGGAAAGGTGTTGTGTGTGTTGCAGGCTGGAGGAGAGTCATGGCTGTGTAATGTGTATGGATAGGTGTTGCTCTATTGCTTTGGTTACTGATAAGAGATATGGAGGTTAATGTTTCTAGCTATGTGGTGGTGATGGTGGTGGTGATGGTGGTGAATGGACAGTACAGTAAAATATCTACAGGGTTTTACATTTTCTCCTTTATTTTGTTTGTGTTCGTGTGTGTGTATGTGTGTTTGGGTCTGTTTGTGTGTGTTTTTGGGTCTGTGTGTGTGTGTGTGTGTGTGTGTGTGTGTGTGTGTGTGTGTGTGTGTGTGTGTGTGTGTGTGTGTGTGTGTGTGTGTGTGTGTGTGTGTGTGTGTGTGTGTGTGTGTGTGTGTGTGCGATCCTAACATCATCTCATTTCCTCCTTGTTTTTTCTCTCTCCCTCATTTCGTCATCCGCCTTACCCCTATACCTACCTACCTACCCCGAGTCTCCAAATATTGCCTCAAGGTGTTTGGCTAACGTGTGTGTGTGTGTATGTGTGTCTGTATGTGTGTGTATGTGTGTGAATAACCCCCCCCCCCCCCCCCCTCCCAAACCTTATTTTTTCCGGTCACATGGCATCTTCAATCTAAACTTAATAGTCTGATAAGAAAAAGTTGAAAAGAAAAATCGTCATCTTGAAGTAAAATTGAAAAACTATAGATTCATAAACCAAGTCATATGGTTCAAAGGATGTTAAAAAAGGGAGATTGAAAAAATAATAGGGGGTGGAGGGTGTAGTGGACGTGGTTGGGGGGGGGGATAGGGGGGTAGAATTAATGGTCCGAGGCAGGTTAGGTTAGGAGGCGTCAGGAGTCAGGACCATGAAGGGGGTCTGTAGTTCCTCAAACCTTGCCCTCTGACGTCATGAGGCCTTGGGGCATGGACTGGTGGGGGGGGGATGTATAGAGGTGTACGGGGGAGAGGGGGTGGGGGAGTGTGTGTGGACGGGAGATGATGAGGGAGGGGTGTATGTGTACCGAGTTATTGATGGGGTGGGTGTGGAGTGGGCGGTGTTTATTTTGATGCGAGTGGGCTTCAGGTAAAATGAGTGGGTGGGGTAAAAGTGGTATTCTTCGGTGCTTTTGATGCCTCACCCCACCCACTCACTCCCCACTTCCACTCATGCCCCACTCCTACTCCTCATTCATCTCACATTTCTCTTCCCCTGAACGCTATTACCACATCATCCCCTCAAACTCCTTTTTTCCTTCCCCTTAGGTCTTCCACATCACTCCCTCACTCCCTTCCTCACTCCCTTCCTCTCTCCCTTCCTCACTCCCTCACTACCTTCCTCACTCCCTCCTCACTCCCTTCCTCACTCCCTCACTACCTTCCTCACTCCCTCACTCCCTTCCTCACTCCCTCACTCCCTTCCTCACTCCTTCCTCACTCCCCTTCCTCACTCCCTCACTCCCTTCCTCACTCCCTCATCCTTCCTCACCCTCAACTCCCTTCCTCACTCCCTTCCTCACTCCCTCACTCCCTTCCTCACTCCCTCACTCCCTTCCTCACTCCCTTCCTCACTCCCTCACTCCCTTCCTCACTCCCTCACTCCCTTCCTCACTCCCTCACTCCCTTCCTCACTCCCTTCCTCACTCCCTTCCTCACTCCCTCACTCCCTTCCTGCACTTACCTCACTCCGCTTCCTCACTCCCTCACTCCCTTAACACCACCCTTCCTCCCTTCCTCGCTCCCTTCCTCACTCCCTTCCTCACTCCGTCACTCCCCCCTTCACATCCTTTCCTCATCCCTTCCTCTCTCCTTCCTCACTCCCTCATTCCCTTCTTACTCCCTCTAGGACACGTCTCCCACACCTGTAGCCACACCCTGCCCGCTCTCCTTCCTCCTCTTTCCTCCCTCCTTCCTTCAATCTCTCCTCTCTCCTTCCCTCCCTCCTTGCGCAGCCTCGCCACACACGTTATCTGAAGAAGGTTTAAGGCTTAGCACTGACTAACGCCTTGCCATTAGAGTTATCTGCCTCCTCTCTCTCTCTCTCTCTCTCCTCTCTCTCCTCCTCTTTCTCGCTCTCTCTCTCGTCTCTCCTTCTCTCTCGCTCTCTTCCTCTCTCTCTCTCTCTCTCTCTCTCTCTCTCTCTCTCTCTCTCTCTCTCTCTCTCTCTCTCTCTCTCTCTCTCTCTCTCTCTCTCTCTCTTTTTACGCCCCTTCTGTCGCCTCACAAGTTTCTGATTATATTTAATTGATTTCTGTGTATTGCGACTTTGAAGACTTTTGAGAGAGAGAGAGAGAGAGAGAGAGAGAGAGAGAGAGAGAGAGAGAGAGAGAGAGAGAGAGAGAGAGAGAGAGAAAAAAAAAAACTGAAAATTGTTGGCAAGAGGTAAACAAAAAAAAAGAGACGTGAAAAGTGACTGGAAGAAAAAAATGGAATATAGAACAAAAGGAGGAAATGAAAAGAGAAGAGAACACACACACACACACACACACACACACACACACACACACACACACACAGTAATCTTATCAGAGTTACCCCGGAGTGTTCAAATATGTGTTGTGTGATAGCGGTATGTGATGTGTTTTTGGTGTGACTAGAAAGATATGTTAGGCTTGAGCTCAGAAATGGTTAAGGTGAACGATCCCCATAACTAATCTGCTCTCGTATAGTATAGGCGTATAGTATAGCGTATATTATGTAGCATATAGTATAGTATAGCGTATAGTATTATCTAGAATGAGAGTGAGAAGTTTGTATATGAGAAAGGTTTAAAATGGGTCTCTGTTTTTAATGTCTGCAGGGAGCCTCTTTTTTTTTTTTTTTTTTTTTTTTTTGTGTCTGTGTGTGTCTGTGTGTCTGTCTGTCTGTCTGTGTGTGTGTGTGTGTGTGTGTGTGTGGTGTCTGTCTGTCTGTGTGTGTGTGTGTGTGTGTGTGTGTGTGTGTGTGTGTGTGTGTGTGTGTGTGTGTGTGTGTGTGTGTGTGTGTGTGTGTGACTATTTAAAAGTTGGCACGGACCTCTTCCGTCTCGACCTGTCATCTCCTCTTCCTTCTCCTCCTCCATCTCCTACAACTAAACCTTCTTTTCCTCTTCTTTCCTCCCTCATTCAACATTATCTTTCTTCCATTTAGCTATTTCTGCCCTCTTCCATCCCACAATCACCACCACTAATTCACACACACACACAAACACACACCCACACAACCACAACACACCACACACACACACACACACCACACACACCACACACACACAACACACACACACACACACACACACACACACACACACACACCACACACACACACACACACACACCACACACACACACACACACACCCACACCACACACACACACACCACACACACACACACACACACACACACACACACACACACACACACAACACACACACACACACACACACACACACACCACACACACACACACACACACACCACACACACACACAACACACACACACACACACACACACACACACACACACAACACACACACACACACACACACACACACACCCCACACACACACACACACACACACACACACACACACACACACACACACACACACACACACACACACACACACACACACACACACACACACCACACACACACACACACACACACACACACACACACACACACACACCACACACACACACACACACACACACACAAAACACACACACACACACACACACACACACAACACACACACACACACACACACACACACACACACACACACACACCACACACACACCACACACCACACACACCACACACACACACACACACACACACACACACACACACACACACACACACACACACACACCACACACCACACACACACACACACACACACACACACACACACACACACACACACACACACACACACACACACACACACACGTCTTGAAATCAGTGAATCCTGCTGTATCGAACCACTAAACCACTAAATAAACCACTTAAATATAACACTAGACACACAAAGATTAAAAGGAACACTCTACAGTCCACTTACAATTAATCCTTCTTGCCATATTTCGCTGTAATATTCCTCAAACCTGTGTAATATTGTTCCTCATAACATTCCTCTTTTCTTTGCCCGCTTTTCATAACAACTGTTCTCTGCTTGGCATACACAGAAGTCCTTGAACAGAGGTAATGAAATTATCTTGTTCTTGTCGCCTAATGTTCTTTCTTTTGTTCCTTCTGCTTCTGTTATACTTGTCTTTATTTTTATTTTTCATTATAAACCAACTTTTTTTTTTTTTTTTTGTACCTCCTAATCCCACAGTAATTTTCACCTCTCAAAGTCCTATTGTTTTGTGTCTTCTGATGTTGATTCTTGGCTTGTCTTGACTTTTTCTTATTCATTCTAAACCTTTTATAGCCTTAACCTCTTTATCCCAGACTTATATTCATCCTCAAAGTACCAATATTATCCTGTCTTCTGTGTTTTACTTCCTAGTTTTGTTATGTTTTCTGTTTGCTTGGTTGTTTTGTTTATGTTTTCTTCTGCTGCTCTGTAGGTACTTTTATTTACTCCTCCTATATATTCAGAACCTTTTATCTTCACCGTTTTCCCCGCAGTTCATATCACAGCCAATGCATTTTTCCACCCCTTTGGTAATTAAGGTCAGGAATCACCAAACGCAACAAGTCTCGGCATGTTGTTATTCCCCTCACTCACACGGCTGCCATGTTGTTGCTTTTTTATATCTTTGTTTTTACCATCTATGAGACTGCACCCTTTTTATAGCAGATTGGCTTTTAGTAGGACATAAAGAGAAGAGAGAGAGAGAGAGAGAGAGAGAGGAGAGAGAGAGAGAGAGAGAGAGAGAAGAGAGAGAGAGAGAGAGAGAGAGAGAGAGAGAGAGAGAGAGAAAGTGGTGGTGGTGGTGGCAATATAACCGAAAAACGAACCAAACACATAATTAGAGAGAGAGAGAGAGAGAGAGAGAGAGAGAGAGAGAGAGAGAGAGAGAGAGAGAGAGAGAGAGAGAGAGGTGGTGGTGGTGGTGGTGTGGCGGCGGCGCAATATAACCGAAAAAACGACCCAAACACATAATTAGAGAGAGAGAGAGAGAGAGAGAGAGAGAGAGAGAGAGAGAGAGAGAGAGAGAGAGAGAGAGAGAAAAAAAATGGTGGTGGTGGGGGTACAGCAACGAAAAACGACCCAAGCACTGTTGAAGCACATACCATTGCCTTAAATTGGTTTCGTCAGCACGTTTGTAGAGTGACTGGATTGCTTGAAGGTGCAGCAGGCGAGGCACACACACACACACACACACACACACACACACACACACACACACACACACACACACACACACACACACACACACACACACACACACACACACACACCCACCACACACACCATACCCACATCACTCACACCACGCCCACACACCCACACTCCTTACTCCCCTTTTCCTTCCCACCCCACCCACCCCTCCTTCCACCCTCACCTACCCCCTTCTTCCACCCTACCCACCCCTATCCCACCCCTTCCCCTCATCCACCATCCCACACGCCTCCCGTTCCTTTAACCTCCATTCAACCCGAACACCTACCCTTTCACCACTGCCATCCAAATACAGACCAACCAGAACAGTCACGAGTCAGGGATCAGCTTATATAATCCGTAACTTGAGTTGACCCATGCCCCTTTAACCTCGGAAGCACGTTCTTACTTTACCTAATTAAATGAAAATGAAAAATAGAGAAAAGGAAATAATGAGATAGTTAAGAAATCCCTTTTTTTTATAATCCTCGTCCTCTGGGTTTTCCTTTCCATTTCCTCGCTTTTCTCTCTTCCTCCGTTTAGTTTTCTTTTCCCCTTATCCTTTTTATCCTCTTTTTTCCTCTTTATCCTCTTTTTTCCTCTTTTTATCCTCTTATCCTCTTTTTTCCTCTTTTCACCAATTTTTTTCTCATTTTTTTTCTTTTCCTCTTTCGCTCACCCTGCCTTCCCATTATCGTGTATTTTTTCTCCCGTTTCCCTTCTCTTCTCTCTCGCGTTCTCGTATATATTGGCATCCTATCTTGCTTTGGTCTTGATTAGTATGCCACAATAATCTGCTAAGCTCACTAATGCGCCGAGGATTACGAGTATAAAGGCTCATTAATTGCGTATTTAACCTTCCCTCCACTATTCCCTTAACTCACCTATTATTTCATTCTTATATTCTTTTCATTCCTATTATTTATTTCCCTATTCTTCCTATCCCCCTTCACTTAACTATTCCCTCCACACCTGTCCCAGTTTGCACACAGGTGTATAAATAGCATTAAGGACTCAGGGGAAATTATTGGATCCCGGAGTGGTATGCTAATTCCACTAATGCGAAGAGGATTAAGAAGCTTGTTTATTTGGCAGTTAGTTTTGGCAGGTAGTTTGCCAGCGCACCTGTTTTGTTCCTGTTCTGTTTTGGTCATGGCATAATTACTGACTAACTGAAATCTTAACCCCTTCAAGCCCAGATCTTCCCTTTGTTATAAAAAATCGTCTGTTGTTAGCCATAAAATTTCGAAAAGTAACTGAATTTACCCAATTAGTTAGTGGGCAAGGATACTTAACAGGTCATATCTATAAAATATTGCTAATATTAATTAAAAATCGTCTAATGGTACCCAAATTACAACGGAAATTACGTTCTGGGTCTCAAGGGGTTAAAAGCTTAAAAGTAAATATTATTGTTTTTAAGGTAATTTCTGGTTGTTACTTGGGGAGCAGGAATGTATTAGTGTGGATACGAAGGGAGGGAAGGAAGGAAGGAATGTGTGTGTGTGTGTGTGGGTGTGTGTGTGTGTGTTGTGTGTGTGTGTGTGTGGGTGTGTGTGTGTGTGTGTGTGTGTGAGATTTTAAATTTCTGAAGCCCATATCAAGTATTCTCATTTGAAGTGCCAAGTTCTAGTATATTGTTTGTTCTCGCTCGATAAGTTGTCTGGAATTAGCAAGTTTAGGGAGAACGTTCAAAGCGATGTTGGGTGAGAATAGTCATTTGAAACATCTCTCGCCAGTTATTGTTTGCCTTTTACTTGGATGAGATTGTTTTCATAACTACTTCAAGAATCAAGAACTAATAGCATGTTATTGGTACCCCGTCACCACCATCACCATAACCACCAACCACCACCACCACGATCATTCTACCTAACACTACCATCATTCCACGCATACCGTAACTAGCACACTATACCCGCATCACTAGAGCTATTTATATGACACCAAATAAGCCAATAACTCAACCCTCGTACTATTTCTACCACCACCACCACCAGCAGCAGCCAGGGAGTCAGCGCCCGCGAGGTTCAAACACAACAATGCGGAAACTTAATGCATGAGCGGTCATCAAAAATTCTTACTGGCACTCGTCCTAAATTTGCCCTGGCCCATGAGCAGCAAGCGGCCTCTCCCTGCTGTACTAGAAGCCAAAACTGAGCTAATAATGTCTTCCTTCAGGGTCATTATCCTCAAGAAGTCAAGATCAAATGACTACTATAGGTCAAACCACGCGCTTATTAGTGACGTCAGGAGAAGATATAGTCAATTGAGGTTATATTAAGGTTGGTATACGTGTTTGTTGGGTATCGGGTTTTGTGATTGATAACTTATTTTAGGATATTTGAGGTTTATTTTGGTTATTTTTGGTTATTTTATGTTTATTTTATTTTGTTTTAGGTTAGTTTAGCTTATTTTAGGTAACTGCCGCTGGGTTTTGTGGGTCTGGCTTGGGGTGGGTTTCATTTGGTAGGGGTTTCATAGTGTGATGGCTTCGTAGTTCCTGGGTTGATGGCGCTGGTGGCTTGTTCAGGTTCGTGTGTATGCAAGTTGTCTGATTTCCAACGCTAAGTTCTCAGCGAATAATTCCATGGGGGAAAAAGTTGAGAGAATGTATTGTTCTTATTTGATGTTTTAGCAGCGAGAAGTATGTAGTGGTGATGGTGTTTTTATTTGTTGGTGTGTCCTTGTTACCCTCCACAACACGGGATGTTTAGTGCCGTCCGTGCAATCTTTTGGCTAACACTTGCCTTTGTCCTCCCTCTCCCTCCCTCCTTCCCTCCCTTTCCTTTTCTATTTTGCTTTCTTCCAACTCACTCTCTCTCTCTCTCTCTCTCTCTCTCTCTCTCTCTCTCTCTCTCTCTCTCTCTCTCTCTCTCTCTCTCTCTCTCTCTCTCTTATCTATAATAATATAAGCGAAAGTGTGTCTGTCTGTCTGTCTGTGTGTGTGGTATAGGTGCCGCCCCCTGTGGCGGAATCCCCTCATATGGCACAGTTTTGGAACCGGGTTGAGCAGGGGAAGGTTTTAAGCCCACTTATGAGATGATCCGATCACTTTTTTTGTTTTTTTTTTTAGCAGCCTATTAGCGAGAATTGTGAAGAAAAAAAAGTGGGTTGCGAGAATTGAGGAAACCTTTATGTAGGGTGATGGGTAATGGGTGAGTGAATAGGTGGGGTGATGGGTAATGGGTGTGGGGTGATGGGTGAGTGAATGGGTGGGGGGTGATGGGTGAGGGAATAGGTGGGGGGTGATGGGTAATGGGTGAGTGAATGGGTGTGTGGTAATGGGTAATGGGTGAGTGAATGGGTGGGGGGTGATGGGTAATGGGGTGAGTGAATGGGTGGGGGGTAATGGGTGAGTGAATGGGTTGGGGGTGATGTGAATGGGTTGGCGTTAATATATACATTTCTACATCCATGATTTCAGGAAAGTTAGAAGGGGCTATCTGGAGAGTCTGTGTTTGGTGGGCTTGGCCTTGGCCCACCAATAGCCCTCCGCAGGAGCTAGCCAAAAAGTCCGCCCGGAGGGCGGCTTTGCGGCTAGTAGTCAATAACCTTGTAGTTGGTACTTGCAAAGTGTCTAGATAGGATCAAAGTATCTTATCTTATCTCTCTCTCTCCTCTTTCCATCCCATGCTCCCTCCCCCCCCTGTGCTCAGTCCCCCCCCCCACCATGCCCCCCCCCACCCCCCCCCCCCCCCCCCCCCCCCGCCAACACATGCACCAAGAGTATCTCTTCTTTCGTGCCCATTCCTCACCCTCGCTCCTTGCACCTCAGGGAGTACTTAGTAAAATGTCTCAGTTTTATTGTCATTTAGATATATTTGGCACATTAAAATGTCATGGGTTGATAATGGTTTACATGTCTCTATAATATACAAAGTATTTGAGATTATACATGCCACTTGTCTTGACAACAGATAATAAAGATTAATTCCTTAATGTCAATAAACCTTGTTAAAGTTACAAGGAGAGTCCAATTTCACCATCGAATGACGTTTGGTTGAGACTTAACCATAGATAACAGTAGATCTATGACTTAACTTATATCCTTTGCCTGGGACCCCGCAGCCTCTGCACCATAACGTGCAGTCACCACCAGCCCCCGGCAGGGTGCTGTCACACGTGCCCCCTGCCGGCCGTCCCCTTCTGTTGACAGGAAAGTGGAAGTCTTGCCTCATATCTTTTTCTGAGGTTGTGCTCCTCTGTGTTTCCCTCCTTCATGTGAGGGAATGGCCGCACACTTGCCTCTTTCCCACTAAGCTTCAGGATGCCATCGTCCATCCTTCGCAGTCGGTGAAGGCGTTCGTAACTGTGCTGCTCCTGCGTAAACATGTTCCTGGCACATCGAACCTTGAGGCGGCGCAGCAGTAGGAGGCTTCTCCTCTCCCGCTGTAACATCTGGGATAACGTGCAGGCCTGCAGGTAGCGCTGAGGCGCTGGCCTGGTGCGGGGGGCCTCGTCCACCTCCATCACGTCATCATCCACGTCCATGAACAGTCTGTCCTTGTCCTCATCGTCAGTGAAGGGCGTGCAGCTGTCACAGAGATACCCGCCGCTGCTGCTCCGCCAGAAACTGTCTACATCGCAGTGTGTCGTTCCTGCGACCAGCATCGGACAAGCTGTCGGACCCCCAGCGGACCTGGGTGACGGCCCGTTCACCCGAGGGCTCGGCAGGATTTGCGAAGACCAGCGCCGCCACACGGCACAGCTGCCTGGAAAAAGCTGAGTAAGATGGCCGATGCGTGAGGTGCGTAGGATCCGCAGGACCTTGGAGAAGCGGCTGAGCCAGGAAACGGGGAGCTGCGAGGCGGAATCTGCAGCCACCACTCCGGCAATT
>JACEEZ010021762.1:95299-105299 GCA_016584305.1 Chionoecetes opilio
CTCCTCCTCCTCCTCCTCCTCCTCCTCCTCCTCCTCCTCCCCCTCCTCCCCCTTCTCCTCCTTGTATCGTGACTTCAAGAGCCGTGGGAGCGTTGATGCCTCCTAAGATTCGTCTAACTTCTTTAAATGCGATTTAGTGCAGAAAAAGAGGCAAGATTGGACTCGGCTTGCCAGGGAAGAAGACTTGACAGGAGAAATGTATCGTGTGTAATCTTGTAGCTTGTTCTATGTGAAGGCTTATGGGTTTCTTCAACGACTTCATTTTATATTTGTTACATACAGAGATGATGATTATGGGTGTGATTTTAGTCGTGTTATTGTTATAGGTATATGGTGTTGTTTTTGTCATTGTATAGGTATATGGTGTTGTTTTTGTCATTGTATAGGTATATGGTGTTGTTTTTGTCATTGTGTAGGTATATGGTGCTGTTTTTGTCATTGTATAGGTATATGGTGTTGTTTTTGTCATTGTATAGGTATATGGTGTTGTTTTTGTCATTGTATAGGTATATGGTGTTGTTTTTGTCACTGTATAGGTATATGGTGTTGTTTTTGTCATTGTGTAGGTATATGGTGCTGTTTTTGTCACTGTATAGGTATATGGTGTTGTTTTTGTCATTGTGTAGGTATATGGTGTTGTTTTTGTCATTGTGTAGGTATATGGTGTTGTTTTTGTCATTGTATAGGTATATGGTGTTGTTTTTGTCATTGTATAGGTATATGGTGTTGTTTTTGTCATTGTATAGGTGGTATATGGTATTGTTTTTGTCATTGTATAGGTATATGGTGTTGTTTTTGTCATTGTATGGGTATAATATGGTATATGGTATTGTTTTTGTCACTGTATAGGTATAATATGGTATATGGTGTTGTTTTTGTCATTGTATAGGTATATGGTGTTGTTTTTGTCACTGTATAGGTATATGGTATTGTTTTTGTCACTGTATAGGTATATGGTGTTGTTTTTGTCATTGTGTAGGTATATGGTGTTGTTTTTGTCACTGTATAGGTATATGGTGTTGTTTTTGTCATTGTATAGGTATATGGTGTTGTTTTTGTCATTGTATAGGTATATGGTGTTGTTTTTGTCATTGTATAGGTGGTATATGGTATTGTTTTTGTCATTGTATAGGTATATGGTGTTGTTTTTGTCATTGTATGGGTATAATATGGTATATGGTATTGTTTTTGTCACTGTATAGGTATAATATGTATAGGTTGTTTTTTGTCACTGTATAGGTATAATATGGTATATGGTATTGTTTTTGTCACTGTATAGGTATAATATGGTATATGGTATTGTTTTTGTCACTGTATAGGTATAATATGGTATATGGTGTTGTTTTTGTCATTGTATAGGTATATATGGTATAGGGTTTTGGGTTTTTGTCATTGTATAGGTATAATATGGTATATGGTATTGTTTTTGTCATTGTATAGGTATAATATGGTATATGGTATTGTTTTTGTCATTGTATAGGTATATGGTGTTGTTTTTGTCATTGTATAGGTATAATATGGTATATGGTATTGTTTTTGTCATTGTATAGGTATAATATGGTATATGGTATTGTTTTTGTTATTGTATAGGTATAATATGGTATATGGTGTTGTTTTTGTCATTGTATAGGTATAATATGGTATATGGTATTGTTTTTGTTATTGTATAGGTATAATATGGTATATGGTATTGTTTTTGTCATTGTATAGGTATAATAGGGGTATATGGTATGTTTTGTCATTGTATGGGTATAATATGGTATATGGTATTGTTTTTGTCATTGTATAGGTATAATATGGTATATGGTATTGTTTTTGTCATTGTATAGGTATAATATGGTATATGGTATTGTTTTTGTCATTGTATAGGTATATGGTGTTGTTTTTGTCATTGTATAGGTATATGGTGTTGTTTTTGTCATTGTATAGGTATATGGTGTTGTTTTTGTCATTGTATAGGTATCATGGTATTGTTATAGTCGTCCTTATCGTGTTATAAATTGACCCATGTCGTGGTTCCTGGTCTCTCCTGGTGTCTAGTTGTCGTCTTTTTGTTACGCCTGTATGACTCATCCTCGAAGTCCTTTGATAAGCCACGACCCTGCATAACCGTCTGGCCCTCACGACCCCTGCAGCTGGTCGACGCAGGGAGGCTGTTTATAGTATTATTTTTTTTACGAGCCGAAAATTTCATTCTATCTTAAAGTAATCGTCCAGACCATTTCATCATTCCTGATTTAATGCAATCAAATCATAGCCATTAACGAGTATATCAACAATACGTCGTCACTTTTTGTATCCAGTCAGCCGTTTTTAAATAATCCGCAATCAAAATCTGCAAATTCCCCGAGTTTTCAAAACGCTCTCAAGGTTTGCAGACGCTCATGCTCAGGCTCGGTGACGTAGCATCAGGGAGGCTCATCTTCCCGCGCTTGATCAGAGGCACGTAAACACAGAGATAAATATAGTACTTGAAGATATGTGGGTGTTTCTGATATATTTTTTTTGCTATATGCCGCATGCATGCATCCTTTATGGGTGCAGCAAGACAGCTGTGCCTTTCGAGAAAAGTTTGCACACGGAAAGGAGTGGCGTGTATAGGGTGATACACGCCTATAGTGTATTAATATATTGTATAGTTAAGGTTAGCTTAGGTATACTTTGTGGTTAAGGTTAGGTTAGGTTAGGTTAGGTATACTTTGTGATTAAGGTTAGGTTAGGTATACTTTGGGGTTAAGGTTAGGTTAGGTTAGGTATACTTTGTGGTTAAGGTAGGTTAGGTAGGTATACTTTGTGTTAAGTTAGGTTAGGTTAGGTTAGGTATACTTTGTGGTTAAGGTTAGGTTAGGTTGTATACTTTGTGTTAAGGTTAGGTTAGGTATACTTTTGTGGTTAAGGTTAGGTTAGGTATACTTTGTGGTTTAAGGTTAGGTTAGGTATACTTTGTGGTTAAGGTTTAGGTTAGGTATACTTTGTGGTTAAGGTTAGGTTAGGTATACTTTGTGGGTTAAGGTTAGGTTAGGTATACTTTGTGGTTAAGTTAGGTTAGGTATAACTATAGGTTATGATAAAGCTGCTAGGTATGCATTTAAGTATAGGCGGCCTGATTCACTGTGGCCCGAATCACTGTATCGTATAGTGAGGTTAGTAGTAAAGCTATTGGGGTATAGTGAGTGTTAGAATAGGCAACCGATGGGGTCCACTGGGGGGCGCAGCCCTTCTGGCTAGAAAGGTTAGGTTTTCTTTGACCTCCTAGACGCAAGCAGGTGGTTATGGAAACTTTGGGTTTTGGGTAGGAAGCAGACACGACTCATTTATGGTGCTCTCCAAATGGGTCAAAGCTATACATATATCAATTAGGAAAATCCCTAGCAATGGGTATTAGGGAAATCCCATTAGGGAGTTCCCTAGATTTGTGCCATAGTGACTTTTGATCCCGAAAATTATTTTTGTTGAAGAGCCAGTAAAACTTACTTATATTTGCTCCCCCACCCAAAAACCTCGTATTCCCGCCAGTTCCCCAGGCTTGTTGGCTATAGGGGGAAGAAAAAAAAAATAGGGGTGAAGGACTTCTTCCAAAGTTTTACCGTGCCAGGTCCTCCTGCTGAACCTCAGGCTCTGCTAACACCTGTTAATCCACCTCGTACTCGGGCTCAAACATATAGGATCCCATGACAATCTGAGGTTCGTTTTCCTCATAGTATACGCGACCAGCGTCATTTCTTTCGGTGTCAGATTGAGCATCGTACTCTAAATCTGTCACAGCGACAGATTCACTGTCTGACACCGAAGTACAATCGCTCATCATAACATTTGCAGACAGGTGCCAGACAGAGTGTCTGCGGGCGTCCCTGTTCTGACGTCATCAATAACAGTCGTAGCCCTGTTGGAGGGAAGATTTTTTTTTTCGCGCGCTTTTTACAAAAGTCGTGTTTTTACGGAAATAAGGCCTGGAAATCAATTATTTTTGGTGGATTAGGTGTTTTGAATGTACATTCAACATAATTAGGCAAAAAAAAAATGGGTCTGGACGATTACTTTAAGGTCTCATGCTTAAAATTATGTCTATGTTTACCTGATAATATGGGTAACTATGATAGAATACAACAATACAATGCAACTGAAATTTAGAAGAACCGTAGTATTCCCTGCTCCTGGCATCAAATATCAGACAGCTAGCAGCAAAGGGTCAGGATTTTTCGCCTCGTTAAAAATAAACAAAGTATAGTGATGTCCTTCTCACCTGCCTCTCGCCGGCTTATTGTGTCTGCCGGGTATTGAATTTGGGAATGAAAAGTCGAGATTCCTTGATGCCCCCCCCCCCCCCCCCTCTCTCTCTCTGCCTGGCCTTGGAAATCCATTAAGACCCGTGGGAAACTCCGGAATGGTACAAGTTTTCCCTTTAAGACTTTACTGGCGATGCTTATAAATTTCCGCCACTTGCTGAGACTCACATCCCCGAGGTAGGACTGCAACACACGCACGCACGCACGCACGCACGCACGCACGCACGCACGCACGCACGCACGCACGCACGCACACACACACACACACACACACACACACACACACACACACACACACACACACACACACACACACACACACACACACACACACACTTATTATTGCCCTCTTGTCCTTGAGAGAGAGTGGGGGGGACACTAATTAAATAGGAGGAAGAGGAGGAGGAAGATTGTGTCTAATTTCAAGTTCAGACAGTCTGAACACACTGAGCACAGTCTGGTGGCTTAGAACGTCAGGCACCATTCTGTGGTCCGCGGTTTGATCCCCGGCCCCGCTCGTTCCCGGGGATTTTTCCACTGAGAAAATCAGGCGGTTACTGATCCCCTTGAGCAAGGGGATAGGGATATGTCGTGTGTGAGGTCCCAGCATTACCCAAAAATCGATAATAATGAGCTCCAAGCTCGCACCGGGAGAGTGAAACTGGCGATCGCGAGTCCGGCTCGCGTACACAAGACCATGGGTGAATGACACACACACACACACGTACCTGCTCACAGTGCTCAGTCACCTTAACACACTTTTCCGTCCGTCCGTCATTTTACCATTTTCTAGAGACGGAACAAACACCTTTTCCCGCCGATTACTGAGCCTGAAGGTGACTCATTATCGCCTTGTGGTGCAGCGGCGGCTATTGCGTCATCGCGCCGCCTCCCGCCTCGTTAGGAAAGCCATGCATGTCCTTCAACTCCTCCAGGTTATGACTAGGCAGAGAAGCGGATGAAAGGTGCAGAGAGAGAGAGAGAGAGAGAGAGAGAGAGAGAGAGAGGAGAGAGAGAGAGAGAGAGAGAGATTGGTTGGTTGGTTGGTTGGTGGAACACTAATATAAGGAAGAAGAGGAGGAGGAAGATTGTGCCTGAATTCAAGTGCAATATGCTGTTGGAGAAGGAAGGGAGAGGATGAGAAAGAGGAGGAGGTGGAAGAGAAGTGAGAGGGGAAGGTGGAAGAGGATGAGTTACATGTTGCCGAGGAGTGAAGAGGAAGAGGGAATTATTAGCGTGGTGAGGAGTGAGTGAAGAGGAGATGAGTTAGGAGAGGCAGGAGAGGAGAGGAAAGTAGGTTGCAGGCTCCTCACTAAGGCATCATGAAGGGAGTCTGGTCAGGACACACAATATTTTCCTCCTCCTCCTCCTCCTCCTCCTCCTCCTCCTCCTCCTCCTCCTCCTCCTCCTTATCTCCTCTCTGCATCTATTTCTTACCATTCTCTCCGTGGCTCCTGGTCCTGTTTTATGCTCTCTCTTCATGCCTATTATGTTCTCCCCCTCTTTTATCTCTTCCATCTCCTGTTTCTCCCCGTCATATACCAGCTCCATCCCACCTTGTTCTACGCCCATTGCCCGCCCATATCCCGCCCATACCACGCCCACTCAACACTCGACACCACACTAAAGCCTCGCCGATGCTTCCTCCTCCTCCTCTCCTCCTCCTCCTCCTCCTCCTCCTCCTCCTCTGCGTCTGTCTGGCTATTAACAACGTAATCTCCCTCGCTGGCAAGAATCGTATACACACACACACACACACACACACACACACACACACACACACACACACACACACACACACACACACACACACACACACACACACACACACACACACACACACACACACACACACACACACACACACACACACACACACACACACACACACACACACGTATAAATGTAGTTATTAGAAGATTATGATGAATGTATAAGTGTGTGCGTGTGTGTGTGTTTCCTTTTCCTGCATCCATTCATTTAGTAACAGCAGAGATGATCAGATAGACGATAGAGAAGAAGAAAGCTGAAACTGAAAAAGATTGAAGAAAAAAAATAGTTGTTGGGTTGGTTTTAGCACACATGCACCACCTCATCTTTACTACTCATTCAGCTGTGAGCTAAAAATACCTAGCCTCCACCAGACAAGGCTCCGTGGGTGGGTTGGCGGCGGGCAGGAGCAATACTTCAGCGCTGGGGGAGGGACGCTTGCTGTTGTCCTGCTCGTAAAGTTTATCAGCCACGTCAACTCTGTTTATTGATCTGACACGTCAACAAACACGCCGGCTCACAGGGGACTGAACCCTCGATGATAATAATAATAATAATAATAATAATAATAATAATGATAATGTATAACAGTACCAGGTCGGATTCGAACCCCTGGACGTCTTAGCCACCTCACCACAGGGGGTATAAAAGGTAATGACATGCACCCCTACATCAGAGGTGGAGCCAGCAGTCATCGCCTACCGGAGCTCCTGGCGGGGATAACCGTGGCCACCGAGATGACATCTCGGTGGCCACGGGATAACAAGCCAACCCCCATGCAGCGGGCTGGGCCACGGCCTTCTATATACAAGGCCTGAGCGACGTGACGTGACGTAATCAGCCTCGGTCATCTCACCCGCTCCGTCCTCTCCCTCGCTCTGTCGGCTACGTATATTATACAGTAATTTATAAATGCTATTTATAAATGTTATCTTCGTAAATGTTTGTTCTATAATATTATCAAATAAAAAACAGTAAAGGCGCTATTACACGGGCACTTTTCTGCTCAGTGAGCAGCTGCTCACTGAGCAGATGTCACTGAGCTGCTCAACGAAACTATTACACGGTGATCTGTGTTTTGATGAGCAAAATGCATACAGACCTGAGTGCGGTAATGATACAAATGATCATAGCGCTTCCTAATAAGCGGTGCTTGTTGTAATGGAGATAGCTTTATTTTGCGCAAAAAAAAAAAAAAAAAAAAAAAAAAATACTTTGTGGTTAAAGTTAGGTTAGGTTTCATTACAACCTATAAGGTTAGGTTAGGTTTCATTAAAACCTTTAAGGTTAGGTTAGGTTTCATTAAAACCTTTAAGGTTAGGTTAAGTTTCATTAAAACCTATAAGGTTAGGTTAGGTTTCATTATTACATTTTTTTTTTGGGGGGGGGGGTTGCGCAAAATAAAACTCCATTAGAACAAGCACCTATTGTAGGCCAAGAAAAAATAGGAAAATACTTTGGAACTCATCCTTCCGGCTTTGACTGAAATGAACTACCGCACTGTATTGTATGCTTATTGTACTTCACATCTGTAAAGGTTCCAGCGTGCGCTCAGCCTTGGTTAACCCACACGGCCGCTATGAAATATGAGGTGCCTCAAAAAATTCTAAGTCCAGTTAGGTTAGGTTAGGTTAGGTTAGGTATACTTTGTGGTTAAGGTTAGGTATACTTTGTGGTTAAGGTTAGGTATACTTTGTGGTTAAGGTTAGGTATACTTTGTGGTTAAGGTTAGGTTAGGTTAGGTATACTTTGTGGTTAAGGTTAGGTTAGGTTAGGTATACTTTGTGGTTAAGGTTAGGTTAGGTTAGGTTAGGTATACTTTGTGGTTAAGGTTAGTTTAGGTTAGGTATACCTTGTGATTAAGGTTAGGTATACTTTGTGGTTAAGGTTAGGTTAGGTTAGGTTAGGTATACTTTGTGGTTAAGGTTAGGTTAGGTATACTTTGTGGTTAAGGTTAGGTTAGGTTAGGTATACTTTGTGGTTAAGGTTAGGTTAGGTTAGGTATACTTTGTGGTTAAGGTTAGGTTAGGCTAGGTATACTTTGTGGTTAAGGTTAAGCTAGGTTAGGTATACTTTGTGGTTAAGGTTAGGTTAGGTTAGGTATACTTTGTGGTTAAGATTAGGTTAGGTATACTTTGTGGTTAGTTAGGTTAGGTTAGGTTAGGTTAGGTATACTTTTTGTGTTAAGGTTAGGTTAGGTTAGATTTTTTACTTATAGTGACTTTGATGATTTTTTTGGGAGCCATTAATCACTTATATTTGCTTCCCTCACCCAAAAACCCCGTATTCCCGCCAGTTCTCCAGGCTTGTTGGCTATAGGGGGAAGAAAAAAAAGATAGGGGTGAAGGACTTCTTCCAAAGTTTTACCAAAAATAGTTGGTGTCTCTGAAAACGACCGCGAAACTCTCGTCCATTATTACCAAAAGTTGTTTCGTAGTCTATATGAAACCATAGTCGTTTCGTACACTCAGCGCAGAGTTGAACTTGACTACTAGAGTTACGAAATGACACCAGGTTATGTACGAAAATACTCAAATCAGTGTACGAAACTAACTACTTTCAATTCAACATACCAAATTAAGAAAGTTTTTTGATTAGGCCAAAGGCTTTTGATTCATTTAAACTTCCTGTAATCCCCGTTGAGTAGCTTCTATGGACCACTGTGGCCCGCGCCGTACCCGTGGCCCGTGGTGGTACGGGGCTGACGCCGTTATAGTGGACAGAACTACGCGTTCGCTCTTTAGGTCAGACACACACACTCGGGTGCTAACACTGCACTCTTAGCCTCTCTCGCTTTAACCATATACACCACACCTGTCACTAACACACCTGTACGGCTTCGCAAACACACCTGTCGCCTGTGTATCACCGTAAATAAATGACTTAGGTGAGGCTTCTTAGGCATTGAGGGTGCATGTTTTCTTTTTTAATGTTTTTTTTAACAAATAAAGGGCTATATATGTTCCATATTGTAGGATGTGCCTGAACTAAGTCAATCAGTAAGCTTTCCATCTCGTCTGTCCAGTCAGCAGGCATGTTGATGTCTTTTTGAGTTTTAGAAGAAAATGATCTTGCAATAAATAATATAGTCATCCACTAATTTCGGTCCTTTATAACAGAAAACGTTTTTGCTCACTCAAATGACGAGCAAAAATAGCTTCGAAGTAGTTCTCTGTTTGCTCAACCAAACAGGCTTTCATCGAGCAAAATCCTCAAAACTGCTCAGTGAAATCTGCTCACTGAGCAGAATAGTGCCCGTGTAATAGCCGCTTAAAACACGCTAAAGAAATGCCATTACGAGACTGAAGAAATATGCATGAACTTATTAAGTTCATGTTCACTTCAACTCTTCGCCATTTAAAACTTTGAGAGTTAACATTTACCATGAAACATATCAATAGAAGCGCAATTTTATTAGCTTTCTATTGATATATTTCGTTATCTGATAAATGAATTAGAACTATGCATAAATTAGCGTTAAGTAAATAAATAACATCATCAATCGGGTAATTTTCCCGATTGGTGAGGTTATTTATTTAGTTAACGCTAATTTATGCATGGTGCTAACTCATTTATCAGAAAACGAAACATATAAGTGAATAAATAACATCATCAATCGGGAAAATTACCCGATTGATGATGTTATTTATTTAGTTAACGGTAATGTATGTAATGATGTTATTTATTCACTTAAATATTTCGTTTTCTGATAAATGAATTAGTACCATGCATAAATTAGCGTTAACTAAATAAATAACATCATCAATCGGGAAAATTACCCGATTGATGATTTTATTTATTTAGTTAACGCTAATTTATGCATTGTTCTAATTCATTTATCAGAAAAAAGAAACATATCAATGGAAAGCTAATAAAATTGCGCTTCTATTGATATGTTTCATGGTAAATGTTGACTCGCAAGGTTTTAAATGGCCAAGAGTTGA
>JACEEZ010021762.1:115299-120299 GCA_016584305.1 Chionoecetes opilio
CCGTGTCTTTGGCTTCCGTCCCTAGTCACTGCCTGTTCCTAATTAGCGCGTCAGAAGTAGCTAAATGATGTATGATGACAGATCTCTTAAAGGATAATAATAGGTATGATACTTTACGTGCACATATGTCATTATTATTATTAGCATTAGTAGTAGTAGTAGTAGTAGTAGTAGTAGTAGTAGTAGTAGTAATAATAATAATAGTATGATTATTACTAGCATCATTATTATCACGTACGGAGTTTTTGAATACATTTTGATCGTCGTCACATGCAAGGCTACAGGACTAAAGGATCTCTCTCGGCTTTGGTCATATGTATATTTTTATCGTTTATCGTTGATAAGATTGATAAAAAGGAACAAATAAGTGGATGATTTATAAAGTGGATAAATTCTTCCTTATAAATAATGAATGGAGGTGCATCAGGTGCCTCTATGATGGGTGGAAGAAGGGAAAGGGAAGGGTGGAAGAAGGGCAAGAGAAGGGTGGATAGAGGGCAAGGGAAGGGTGGGTGTCGAGGGCCCTCATTCAGGTGCTGTTTGGAGAGTGAAGAGGAGGAGTGGGGGGGGGGGGGAGGAGAACGAGGAGGAGGAGGAGGAGGACGAGGAGTGAAGCAACACCTGGGACTGACCACTGAAGCACCAGAGTCACGCCCTCCCGGATGTGACCTCGTTTGTGTCAGGTCTTCGTCAGTAGTCTTTGTGTGGCTGTGAGTCCTTTCTTGATGACTGCATGGCTCTCGAGTTTTCTTAACCACTAAAAATCATACAGATCTGGAGAAAAAAATCGTTTCTTAAGTAACAGGCGGCCGGTCCTCTTAAGATGTGTGTTTAATTTTTGCTCCCGTGTACGTATTTGACATTAGTGACTTATGGGGATTGCTATGAAGTGCCTTGGAGATTGAATGTGTTAATGGTCAAGTATGTGTTAATAGATCAGTATGTATTGATGCTTCAGGGGTTTGGGTTCAGTGAGGTCTGATTATTCAGCGTGTAGTGATTAACTTGAATTATGCATCATGTAGCGTGTGTGTGTGTGTGTGTGTGTGTGTGTGTGTGTGTGTGTGTGTGTGTGTGTGTGTGTGTGTGTGTGTGTGTGTGTGTGTGTGTGTGTGTGTGTGTGTGTGTGTGTGTGTGTGTGTGTGTGTGTGTTTGTTTGTTTTGAGGATGTAAGTTTCTGGAGTTTATCACAAGGGCGCCTCTCAAAGCTCCTTCACTGGTTCCCCTTCCTCATCCTGCCCTCTTTTCCCCTCTTTTACCTTCTCCCCTCATCCTCACCCTACCCTCTTTGTCCTCTTCACCTTCCTCTCTCCCTGTGCTATGGTTCCTGGGAGCCATCACAAGGGCATGTCTCAAAGTTCTGTAACTTCTCTTCCATCTTCCTCTCCCCATCCTCTTTCCCTTCCTATACCTTGCCCATCTTCTCTTTCTCATATACTCAATACTTTTCTTCTTCCCTTTTCGTTTCTCTCTCATATCTATCGGTTGTTTTTTTTCGCTTACGTTTCCATTTTTGTGTTTGATGTAATTTTGTTTTGTTCTTACATTAATCCTTTCCTTCTCACACACTTTCGTTCCTAGTCCTGGCGTGGCTCACGAGTTGACGCCATGACACTCCCCTCCCTCCACCCCCTTTGCCTGTATCTGGCATATGCTTGTCTGCACTTCCCCTCCAACCCTCCTCTCAGTCTCCCTCATTTCCCCTTATTCTTCTCACTATCCACCCATCCATCCTTCCTTATCGGGGGCGTGTTATTCAGTCGCATGCCTCTCAAGGTTATCACATGAATCAATGAGTTCCGATCACAGGCGTGTGTAGGAGTTTAAGGTGTGATAATTATAGTATTGGGTATGGGAGGGTGTGAGGGAGCAGAGAGGCGGGTGGTAAGGGTGGCAGGCCGGCAGTCGGTCAAAGGGGAGTGTCGAGAGTGGGGCGTCGCGCGGGGCCAAGAAGCCTCAGTGTTTGCCGCAGGGAGGGTGCCGCGGCCCAAGGGCACGTGAGGGCTAGTGAAGCTTCGGCTAGTGGGCTTTGCGGCGCGTTGTTATTGACGGAAGCTGAGGATCGACTATATTGGCTTTGGCACTCGAAGGGCTGAAGAGTTGCAGTGATAGTGTGTTGGTGAAGTGTGGTGATGATGTGATCGGCACCGCCTTGCCGGGCACGTGCTGGGGCGGCCTGGTCCTCGAGGGTCCTGTGCTGTGTCGGTGTGTGTGGTCGCTGAAGGGAGGTGCGGCAGTGTTGTGGTCGCTGGTGGAGTGCTCCTCGGGCTGCCTAGGGCTATGCTTGGATGCTCGTGGTTTGTTCGGCTGAGTCGTCCCACCCCGCTGCCCACCAGGAGGAAGGTCACTCACAGCCGTGTGTGGGGCACCAAGGATCTGCTCATACGTGTTACACATAATTCAGGCCGGATGGCTTCCCTTCATGAATGTCTGCAAAAATATCATCCTAAATAGACATCACGCTTTGCGAGATAGTGGTTGTCAGCAGGGTGTGAGGAGCGGCGCAGGGAGCGGCGGCGGGCCATGGTGTCCACCCTGCACATCACCCTCACCAACAACCAGCCCTCGCCCTCGCCGCAGTGGTTGGGGCGGAGTGCATCGTGCGAGGAGACGAACCTGCTGGGGATTTCTTCTACATTAACAGCGACCTCCAAAACCACCTCCCTCTCCACCTCTAGCGTCCTCCGTCCCCAGGCTCCTGGGGCTGGAGTCCTCGGACTACCCTCGTCCACACACAACCTCGTGGCGCCCACTCCCTACAGCCCCTCCGTCAGCTCCAAGGCTCAGTCATGGTCTCCTGTCAGGTTGAAAACCAAACCCTTACCAGACTTTTTGAAGAGACTCAACCAAGAGTCAGTACATGCAGGCAGCCCCGGGGCGCCCCAGGCGAAGGACGCGCGGTG
This sequence comes from Chionoecetes opilio, assembly GCA_016584305.1. Lineage (NCBI taxonomy): Eukaryota > Metazoa > Arthropoda > Malacostraca > Decapoda > Majidae > Chionoecetes > Chionoecetes opilio. The sequence goes on from JACEEZ010021762.1 coordinate 118,203, forward strand.
CCGGGCAGCAGCGCCGCAAGGGGCAGGGCGGCCGAGTTCGACCACGAGCACGGTTGAAGGTCAAGTGCCAGCTACCCTTGCCGCCCGCTGGTCACCTGCAGCCAGCGGTGATTCCTCGAAACCTAAACTTTCTCCAAGAGCGGATCGGAAAGTATTAGGGATTCCAATATCTTCGGTCGCGGTGTCCTCCGCTAGTGAGGCGGCGCCATTCAATGCTGCTCGGGGAAAAGCGGCCTCTGCTACTCAAGGACATTGGAGAAGCCTCAGTGATGGGTCGCCCTCCAGGAGTAGGAGGGAGGTGTCTCCCGCAACCATCAATGACCCGCTACTCAAACCAGCCGCTGGATCAACTGCAGTCCCGCAGGAGGCGTGTCCACGTATCCAGGATGTATCCCCTTCAGCGTCAGGTCAGCTTGGCGACACGCAAGACAGTGGTCGCCGCCCGTCGCTAGGCAGCGCCAGCAAAGAGTCACCCACAGCACCCAGAAAACAGCTTCTGGGTGACACCGCCTGGTTCTCGCCCTCCTCGCGCTCGGCCACCATGCCCGCCCTCAGGACCGCCGCCTCCGCCCCATGGCAGCAGCGGCCTAACCGTCTGTCTTCCGCGTCGCTGCAGCGCTTTGAGGATGTAAGCACCCTGTGTTTATACTCATCAGAGTAACTTTGTTTTTGTTTTCGTGGTTACAGAGCCGAGTGAATGAGGACAGTAGGGGGGGGGGGGAAGCTACTGGAGGAGTGCCCGCTGGGCTGTGAAGCGTCTACTGTCCTGCGTTGAACGTCGTGTTTAGACGAGATACTAAAGGCCGGTTCCCATCAGCCCGCTTGTACGGCCGTCTTACAACAACACCGCTCAACAATGACGTCACCATCATCACCGCTTGAGTGGTATTTGTGGTAACTGGGCACAGTTGGCAACTCCGCTCGAGCGGACACCGCCCAGCGGGAGAGATGACTTGAATTTAACTTTGTACGGCGGCCGTACAGCGGTACGGCGGTGCGGTAGACTTTGTTGTGACGTCATTGTGACGCCTTTGTTGTTGTATGGCGGCCGTACAAGCGGGAAGGTGGGAACCGGGCTTAAGACAAGTGTGTTGAGGGGAGGCTGAAGATGACGCGGCGTGTTAGGGCAGCCGAGGCTGCCTGTCCCTGCCTGTCCCTGGGGCATGGCGGGCACGTGGCCTGGCTTGATCTTGATCTTGATCTTGATGTTACAGGTGGCCTTTTCTTCATAGGCCAGGCCTTTAAACCGGCTGCTCCTGTAGTCTTGTTCTTGTTCTTGTTTTAGGGCTGTAGAGTCTATTGTCTATTTCTCATATACCACATTCTTTCCAAAAACTCTTTCACTGTCTCAATCATCCGTCCACTTGTCTCACCACACAGTCCCAGCAGTAATAACATCCATTCTCTTCCTGTCCTTTCAACCACCTCGTTCATGTCACCTCCCATTTCAGTCAAAACCACACGCATCATTTCCATTCTCTCCCCGCTATACTTCTCACATTCTAGTATCACATGTTCCACTGTTTCATCCTCACCCATGTCACACATCTGGCACACTTTGCTGCCTGACTCGGACCATCTGTAGTTCCTTGCATTTACATCTAAGCACTGTGTTCTGGCTTGGAAGAGAAGGTCGCCACCCCGGGTTCCATCATACACACTTTCATACGCTGGTGCCTCTTTCTCCTTATACCATTCTAGTGTTTTCTTTTGCTCCATCTCATTCTTCCACTTACTCAGCCCCACATACTTCACTACTCTATCGATCTCAGTTTTCCACTTTCTCACATCCCACTCAAGGCCTTCTTCATCACCATTCAACATCTTCCATTCAATTACATTCGGTCTTCCATCTATCAGTTGATACATCCACCAAACTCGCAATCCACTTCTTTCTACCATTTTTTGGCATCGCTTCCCCCATTTACTACTACATTCACTCCACAAATAAACTTTTCGTGCCAATCTTGTGTCCTCCATTCGTTCCAGTCTGATCTTATACCTGAGTGTTGCTTTCGAATGTCTCTCCCTAAATGTACTCCATCCCATGTCACCTCTTAAACCTTCAGTCGCTGCATACCTTGGTGCATTCAGTGC
>JACEEZ010021762.1:125299-135299 GCA_016584305.1 Chionoecetes opilio
TTCCAGAAAAGGGGAATTTGCCTCTTGTACCTTTCCTTGCCGTGCCTCATTTTGCAGTCGATGATTCACTCTCCTCGGTTTGCCTGGTCCACCTCGTCTTTCGCAGCCTCTGATTCATGTACCACACACGTCTTACACACGCCCGCGGTCTCCCTGACGTGCAAACATTACGATGATTTATCTGACTTACTACATTTGTGTCACATTATTCACCCTGAGCAAACTCCCGGACTCACATTCCTGCAAATATCCTGGCTTACTACACCTGACTTACCCTTGACTTACAGCTCTCCAGACTTAAGCCATGACTTACTCCTGTTCACTTCTTGATGTACACGAACTCCTACCCTTCGTGACTGATATTCCACGACTTATGCACGCCCGTAAAGCCTCTGTGGTCGTCTGTCACCCGCCCACCGTTGCCCCCGAGGAAGACTTGGTGTGACGTGCCTTCTTCTTCTTCTTCTTGTGACCTTTGACGCTTAGTATCGCTTCAGAGGTCCTCTTCAACTTCGTCTCCTTAGTTAACAATCTTGTCAATTCTTCCCTTGGCAATTCCACATGGGATCTTAATTCCTTGTCTTCTTTGTGTTCTTTTCTCCCCGTGTCCCCGCGTCTGGCAAGCACTTCTATCCCTGCGCTGCTGTATCTGAGGCGTGAGGGACGAAAGGGAAAGAGCAGGAGGAGGTACAAAGTTTATGAGGAATGAAGTCTGGCGTGAACGAGGAGGGCGGCATTCTCACCTGCCCTCCTATATACCTACTGTCATACCTCACGCCCACAGCATTCCACACCCATCTTTCCTCATTCCTAACACCCTCCCTCCCTCCTCTCCTTGCGTCGCTATTTCTCCTCATCCTCCATCACGCCCACTCTGCCCCATCACCACCATGCTATTTTCTCATTCGACGATTGTGACGTTATCTCGACCAGCACTTCTTTGCGCCAATCAATCAATCAGTCCATGTCGTTAGGAGGGCGCCACTGCAGACTCTCCTCCTCTCCTCCGCTCTACCATGACCCCAGTAGCTCCGGGTTGTGGACTGAAGAGGATTTCAGCTAGCATTTTTTTTATCTTAAGTTATCTAGTTGACTTTTTTTCTATTATGTGTATAGATCTAAGATTCTAAGGGTACAGATTGAGTAATAATAGTTCTGCGTTGACGTCAAACACATACATAAGGTCGTAATGAGGTCGAGGAATGCTAATATGTATACGTGCATGTTGTATTTATGTCCGAGGAATATAGATCAGCTTAGGTAACTTTTTTTGGCCGACGGAACAAGAAAAAGACGGAACGTTATTGATTTGAGAGGAATTTTATTGGGAATTAACATGGTGACGGTGTTAGAGGTAATATAAATCTATTCTTCGGGGAAGTTATCCTACCTGAGTGTGTTTGTGTGTGATTGTGTGTGTGTGTATGTGTGTGTGTGTGGTGTGTGTGTATATGTGTATGTGTGTGTGTGTGTGTGTGTGTGTGTGTGTGTGTGAGTGTGAGTGTGAGTGTGAGTGTGAGTGTGAGTGTGTGTGTTGTGTGTGAGTGTATTTGATGTGCCCGAAATAGTGTGGGAGGTGAGCCACGTGTCACAGTGTCTGCTCTGTCTGAACCACATCGCTAAATTAAGTGCCACTCGTGTGTGTGCGTGTGTGTGTGTAATGGGATCGTGGCGTTAAAGCTTCATTGCAATATATAACTTCTTTTTTTACATCTAATATTTTTTTACTGATTTTTCAAAGAATTGTTGTCTTATTGTAACATATATTTCATATTTACTTCAGTAGTGATTTTATCGTGTCACTAATATTGGTTTTGTTATATTGCAGAGCGTGCACAGCGGTGGCGGGCGTGAGGGCGTGGGCGGGGGTGTGATGGAGGATGGCGGACGCCACACTCGCGTCGCCCCAACCTCCTCCGCCCATCGCAAGGCTAACTCCCTCCCTGGCTACTCCCGGGGGGGCTCCAACCTGCAGCCATCCTTCCGTGAGGCCTTCAACACCAGCAAGAGTCCAACACCTCCATCCCGCACCAATGACGCCCCAGCCGCGCCGCCTCGTGGACCCACCAGTCCCAGGGCTGCTACTAAAGCCGTCGGTGTTCCCTCTGTGCTTCCTCAGCAACAACGACACAAGCAAAAACAACAACACCAACAGCAGCAGCACCAGCAAAAGCAACAGCACCCCCAACAACAGCAGCAACAAAAACAAAACCAGCAACAGTCATCGAACAACTTACAACAATATCAAAAGCAGCACCAGCAACAACTACAACAGCAACTGCGTCAAAAACAAATGGAGCAACAGCTGCAACAACAACAATTCTGGCAGCAGCACCAACAGCAACAAAGAATGCATGAAACCTATCGGCAGAATGCTCAACAGCAAGGCAAGTCTCAAAGACAACCAAAATTACCACAGCATGGGTTGGCACCGCCAGTCTCCCAAGATCGCCAGCCTCCTCCAAGCCAGGAACCGTCTCCGCCCAAGCCTGTCCCGTCCACGCCGGAGAAGAAGAGCAAAATATCTATATTGAGTGGGATCTTCAGGCGTCGCAAGAAAGGCTCAAGCAACTCCAGCAGCAGTTCAGTTAGTAGCACCGACAGTGAAGAGCCCCCACAACGCCGTAGCTTTCTGCGGCGGCGTAGCAAAAAGAAAGAGAGAAAAGACCCCCTCCCGCCGCCGCCACCAATTCCACCCGCTGAGGAACGTTTAGGACGTACCTTTGGGGACTTCCATGATGGTAACAACTTGCGAAGACCAGGAGACAGTAGTTACCGCAGGGTGAGGGTCGTGCCTGCGGGAACGGGAAGCCTAGGAAAGGAGACCCAGCCTCTCGGAATTCCCATGCTGGCACCACAGCCAGGCAAACTCAACAGGCTCGGGGTATCAGCATCCCACGACTCGCTACCCCTCAGCCTGGGTTCATGGACTGGCGGCGGCTCCCACGCCTCCCTCGGTTATCACTCTGGAGGCGGTATGGGTACGAGGAGCTCAAGTACGGACACTATTAGCAAGAAGGAGCGGCGTGAAGCCCTCAAGGCACGTGTCGAAAGGCTGCGGGACAGGACTCGCGACACCAGCTCAGACGATGAGAAAGCATCTGTATCCTCCCACTCCATGTACGGCAGTGAGTCAAGCCTTAGCAAGAATGGCTCCATCAGTCGGCGATCAAGAGCGGCTCGGACTGAGCGCTTTTTGAGGCGCAAATCCCACGAACTAGAAACACTTAGAAATGAAACTGAGAAAGATCGACGTAACAGGGAAGCGGTGCAGGCCAGAATTGAAGAAATCCAGCGAGTACGTGAATTTGAGGCGAAAAGAAACAAGCTAAACGAGGAAAGGAAGAGCCAGAGTGTGCCCAAGACCAAGTCTCGTTGGTGTGCCAAACTGGTTTACCAGGAGTCCAGTGAGTACGAATCGTCCGTCCTTCTGCGAACGCCATCAGTGAGCCCCGTGGCGAGTCCCCACATGAAGGCTAAGCTTAATGGCCACGCCAAGGACGGTGTAGTGCTGAGGAACAAACCCGTCAGCTCTTCGGTAGCTGTTTCACTGGCGGTGCCGTCCGTCACACCATCGAGGAGAAGTTTTCAGGACCACGATTCCCCTGTGCACAACACTTTAAGGGGTCACCGGAGTGCGTCTTATGACAGTAATATCAACAGGAACTCCTTTGTAATGCAACAGTCAGCCGGCCCCGCACCCAGCGGTGTGCCGAGAACGAACAGATCTGGCCTTATCCCTCCTACACCTCCACCTCGGGACAAGAGCAGAATATTGTCGCCTGGTGATGGGAGGCCAATGTCTTTCTCCTTCGAAAGTCTGAACCAAGAGGCTCAGAGGCCCAACTCCAGCCAGTCCAGTATGAGCAATTTTACCAAGGGGTCAAGTCCCAGCCCTAGCGTTCGGTCCGTGCCTGCGTATTTGGGCCCACGGTCCAATACACAGGCCCCTGGACCTTCACCGATGCTGTTACCCAGTCGTCGCTCTTTTTCCGAGCTGGAGCTGTCACAGCAACAACAGACTCAGGCGAAGAGCGGCTTCCCAGCCTCACCATCCAGACCTGCACCTCCAGGGTACCCAAATTCCCACTACACGTATACCGACGAGCCCCCAAGACCTGCACCTCAGAACCATTACTACCGTCCACAACACCAACAACAGCCTAACGAGCAGATGCAATACTACACAGACGAGTCCCCTCAGCACACCAAGATAGTACCCATCAGCAGTGTACCGGCCTCTCCGTCTTCTGACTATTCCTCCTACATGAGTGACAACAGCATCAGGCTGCAACAGGCCAATACAGCATGGAGGCAAAAAGAACAGGAAATAAAAAACAAGATCTCTGTGTCGCCGAGCACAGCACCACCAGCGATAAGTGATTCCTCTCCTTGCAACAGCCCCAAGCCAGAGAATGGAGCAGCCAGTTCCCCCGTAAGGCAGATGCAGCAGCAAGATGAGGGTATTTACGCAACTATAGAGACCAAAAAATCCCGGCCAGCGCCCATCACCCTCAATCAGGCTGAGTCCTTCAGCTCGCTTTCCGGCCAGAGTGACGTGTCCAGTCCTCCGCCACGGGGACCAGACTCCGATTCCAGCCAAGGTAGCCTCGCGCGGGACAAAAAGAAGCTGGCTCAGAACAGACCACTGTCCATGGTGCTTGAGAAGGTAGAGTGTGGTGAAAAGGAGACACCACCAACTACTCCTAAAGGCCGTCCGCAGCCCCCTGTGCGGGGCACCTGGCAGTCAGCAACCTCAGGTCGCGAAATAACGAACCGAAAAAAGTTTGAAGAGATTGTAAAACACAAAGTGGACGTGAAGGCGGAAAAAAGCATCTCTCAGAAGGAGGTCGAAGACATGTTCAAGAAGGAGAAGGAAAAACTGCAGAGCAGTAAGTGTAGCAACTTCGAAGAGGCGCTGAAAGAGCTGGAAGAAATCTACGCTAGCCTCAGACTGGACAGTGAGGACCTGTTGGATGGAGCTGAACGGCGCGACCTGCCTGTGCAGCACCAAGAAATGTGGGCTAAGAAAGCTAAGAAATACAACGATCAGAAGGATGTTGTAAGTGAAGGAGACTCCTTACTCAAGGACAGTGGCCGGACCCGCTCGCTGTCAGGGAGGCGATCGGGAGTGCCTGACGTCAAGGGGGATGATATGCATTTCCGTAGATGTCAGCAAAGCACTCGTAACCAGCCAGACGTACAGAAGGCCCTGCAGATGACTGGCAGCTACCTGCTTGTGTCCCCCGCCCATGTGACGCCATCAGAGCTTGATCAAGACCTGCCAAAAGACCCGATGATGTTGGGAGAGCCAGACGTAGTGTATGATGACGTGTTGTACAGGAACATCAAGCAGGCGAACTCCATTAAGGTAATTGACCCGCAGCCCCCATTTGGCATTCCTTTGGGACCCACAACGCAGGCTTCCTCAAGCGACTACCTTCATGTAACACCAAAGGAGAACTATCGTCCAACTATGACTACCAGAAAGCAGCCAGACATAACCATGGATGACCTCGCCTTCAGGAACCTAAGAAGGGATAAAGGCAACAAGGAGGTTAACACGTCTGAGCTGGATGAGCTGCTGTGTGAGGCGCGGACAGGTTCTCCCCGGCGGCGGACAGTACGCTCCGCCTCAGCTGATCGGGCACAGTCAAAGCGCGGTGACCGTGACCGAGAACTGAAGCACCACACTTCCCGGCAGGGGAGGCATCAGAACGACACGCAGCGTGTGGGTGGCCGAACGGACAGCGAGGCCATGGCAGGACTAAACTCAGTCAGTTCGCGTCACAATCCTAGCTGGTTAGAGCGAGCTCACCTGGTGGACCCCAAGTGGGACATGAGCACCAACAACCTCAGTACCAGCACCGAGACCCTGACGGAGCTGTCCTCGACGCGAGCAGTATCTCAACCAGACATTCGTCAGGCCATCATTCGGGAGGCTCGAGGATCGAAGGGAGGCCCTCTGGAGCTGGCAGGTGGAGGGCTGCATCACATCACCGCCACCTCTCTAGCCACCCCCATCCCGGTCACACTGGCCACCATCACCGTGCCACGTTTAGTCAAGGTGCACACCGCCCACAGCGCCCCGGCGTCCCCCGTCATCTTGGAGGCCATGCCTTACAAGCCGCTGGACTCTATCTTCAACAACAAAGCAAAGCCTTTCTACTTGGGCAACGCAGACACGGACCAGCAGGACGACAAACAAGAAGACCAGGAACAGTTGCACAAGGAAAAACAGCAGCAACAACAGCCGAAGCAGCAGCAGCAAGAACCGGTGGATATTGCTAAGCTGGACGCCCTCATCTCCACACTTTCCAAAATTGATGCGAATGAAGTGTCTGACTCGTCCGACACGTCATCCAAGAGACGTCCACTCAATCATCCGCCCACCAAGACTGCGATGAAAGAACTGAAAATATCCGAACTTGCCCTTGAAAACGTGCCTGAGCCCCAAACAGTTGCGTCGGGACACTCTCGAAAAAGTAGTGTAGATTATGAATACAACAGTGCCAAAGCCAATGTTAAGAAGGCCATCAGATTGTCCATGGCGCTGGAGTCTTATAACAGTGAAGGTAAAGAGGTTTGTTCTCGTAGGCGTAGTGCTGTAGACCTGCCGGTGCGGGAAAGTCCTCCTTCCCACGGCGACTCTTCCATATCTTCCACTAATACCCTCTCCCTCCTGAATCATAACCCGGCGAGCGATGGCGGCGGCGGCAGTGTGGCGGTACCGAGGGCGCCCTCTCAGACTGCCGCGCCTCAGGCCGTCCCCGCCAAGGCTTCCACCTGTACTGATAGAGTAGAATCTATGGTAGTTGTGTCACAGCAGGTGCATGGTAGAGCCCGGCGCTCCCGCTCTGTGCCCACCTCACCAAGGACAGTTGACACTGCCCCTCTCCTGAGTAAGACCTTTGCCAAACCACTTATCAATGAATCAGAAGTGTCCACTGACGGTGAGGTGGAGTGCAGCCAGGAGCATGAAGGTGCTCGTCCGAGCGGTGTCTCTACTTCCCTCGCCTTGTCTGGGCAAGGTGGTGACACTCTCGCTGAAATTCTCTCTCCTCCCTCTTCCTCCACTGTCACGCCAGACGTGGGCCAGTCTCTCTCAAAGCGACACACGAGCTCGAATCAAAGTACATTAATTGCATGCGAAACTCTGGCTGCCTCTCAAAGCCTTCCCTCACAAGATGATTGTGCCCATGAGAATGTTGAATGTGAAAGCCTGCCTGAGGGCGCAGCATACTCACCCGCCGCCATGCTATCGTCCCCGGCAAAGGCTCCCCTGCCACCCATGCGCCATTCTTCCCTCCCGCCCTCCCCCACCCAACGTGAGGCCTCTGGCGCCTTACAGCTGTCCTGCCCGCCCTCTCCCATGCGTGATGGCGAGATGAGGCAAGAGGCCAGGGCCGAGCCACGGGCCGAGCCACGGCTGCGGAGAACCAGTGTGCCCCTGCAGCAACAGGGCAACGGGGCAAGCAATTCCGAGGGCGAGGCATGTGATGGGGTGGTGAGGGCGGGGTCCTTATCGCCAGCCTTGCACCCGCCTACTGACTCCACAGGGCGTGATCAGGGTGCCAGACCGGTGGGCGCCCCGGGACCGCGGTCCTGTGTTCCAGGTGAGGAGGGTGAGTTTGCCGCTAACAGGCAGGATCCCAGCTGCATCCAGTCCCTGGTAGCCGCGTGTTATCTGCTTGCATGTGTGACGCAGCTGGCGGGTGTGGACCTGATAACTGCCTTTGGCCTGCTGCTGGCCATGGCCTCTGTTTTTATCACCTTTGCTAGATGACGCCCCACGTGACTTACCGACATGCTTGCCCCTCACTCAGCTTCTCTCTTCGTTGGCTTTATAGTTATTTCAGGCAGCCTCGCGAGGCAGGCTTCATCTTCCTCCAGTATCACTTGCATGTGTGGCTTCACCGCACTCTTGTAAAGGGAGGTGGAAAGTCTGCCTTCAGAGAATGCCTCTAATGATATATATTTTTTAAATTTTTGTATTACCCATTGGAGTTCATTGACGTAATCAATACCAACTCTGCCTGGTTTTGGTTTGTTTTACTTTTTTTTAGGTATTAATTATAACAGGACACGCCGCCGCCGCCACCACGCGGCTCAGGCACAGCCGTCCTGCAGGCCAGTCAAGGTGGGCCAGACTGAGACCTGCCTCTTATGACCCCGGGGACACACTAGCCTCACTGCCATGTATACTGGGAGGCTGTGCCGGCCGGTGGTGGTGGAGGGCGTGGCGGGACTCGCACGCCGCAGGTCTTGCCTGATGGTAACAACTTATGATGTTGATGCAGAGTGACTAAATATATTTGTGTGTTATATGAAGTGACTAAATCTCTTAAGACAAATTTACATTAACTGAATATATACTATACTCTTACCTGCAGAAATATATATTTTTTTTTAATCTACTCATTTGTTCAGGGGAAACCAGGCAAGTAGTTGTAAGGAATTAGTTATATTGTCTGAACGAGTTTCGTTTGATTGCGAGACCCTTGCTAAGTCAGCCTCCCTGCCAGCCTCCAGTGATCGAGGTGTTGTGGTCAGTGTGTCAGTATTATGAACTCGCAAGATTTATTTCCACACATGTTATGGAAACACTAGAACACACAAGAACAAATGTATGAACTACCAAGTCGCTCAGGGCCTTGGTGCCATCTGTATATCCGCGTCCCTGCCGTAGCCTGCTTGGGGAGTCGCACCAACCTGCTGTACGTCGTCACCATCTCTGCGGCACATGCTCCTCACCAATCTTCCTCTCCTCACCTCTGCCATTAGCTCCCTCGGACATGCTCACCCTTCTCTCTGTAGCCTTCAGTAAATCCTCTCACTAACTGCATAAAAGAGAATAATCCCCCAAGCCGTCCCACACGCCTTTTCCCGCAATTACACCTCAGTGCTTCCACATCCACGCCCTCCACCCGCCACCCTCCACCTCTCATCACACCCCATCGAGACTCCCTCATGTGACTCGCCGCCCTTAAAGCTCAGGTGACGGTGGCCCTCAACTCTAATGGGCCCCCCTGAGAGGTCCAATAGCCATGCAGGTGTGCCAGACCTGTGTTCTATGGCCCCCACCCTTACCTCCTTCTCCACGTCAGGTGTTAGAGTCGCGTGCTAGGATGGTTCAGGCCTCTTATGACAGCCCAGTATCCTCCCGTGAGTGCCAAGGTTCACCTCACCACCGGGTTTGTTAGGCTCTGTTTCGCGCTTCTCGTCACACGCGATCCTCGACCTCACTATAGTTGGCCTCGACCTCACTCTTGTTGGCCTCGACCTCACTATTGCTGGCCTCGACCTCACTATTGTTGGCCTCGACCTCACTATTTTTGGCCTCGACCTCACTGTTTTTTTACCTCGACCTCACTATTGTTGGCCTCGACCTCACTATTTTTGGCCTCGACCTCACTGTTTTTGGCCTCGACCTCACTATTATCTCCCATTATTTTATTTATCCCCTTACCATACTCTTACCGTTCATTATAGGCCTCAGGATACTTGCGTAATGCTCACCTGTGTGTAAACCTGTTGCTCTTTGTTTTGTTTGGTGAGGGTGTTCAGTGTCCTCCCTCGCCCCTCCGCCTCGAATGTCACCGGTGCCGTCCTGAGACCGCCCCTCCCTCCGCCTGTACCGTTCCCTTGCCGCCCCATGCTGATGCCCTCCTAGGTGTATCAGGTCACGTACGCCAGAATACGTACTTCAATATAGAAGACGCTGCATATTATTTTGTGAATAATGTGATCCTTTACACATAACGCATCATATCGTCTTTTGCGAGGTGTGTTACGTATCATGTGGCGTTGAAAATTCAGCAGTTATTGTTACACGACTAAGGCCAGAATTTAATTAGCAGTCAGATTCAATGCTATCTGTTTTAACATGGTACAATATTGTGTTGCCGCCGTCATTACCACAGCGTCACGAAACAGAGGTTAGCAGCTTGATTCCGGGTGTCACTTGAAGGACGACCCAGGTGCTCCCACTCCTGTCTGT
>JACEEZ010021762.1:140299-145299 GCA_016584305.1 Chionoecetes opilio
ATCATCAACAATAATTAGAACATTCTGTGGTATTAGTTCGGTAGTGGGCTTTCAAAAGTCTCGGGATTCTTACCTACATCATCGTGTAGATTTCTTCATTCTGAGTATTTTGAACCCCATTTCCCATGGCGCAATTGAATAATACATAGCGTTACATGTGCTACCGAAAATTTACCGTTATTTCAGCCAGAAACGGTTAAGTTAGGTTAAATCAGATTAGGTTAGAGGTGGAGTTTGATTTAATAACATGATATCAAGAAAGAAAGAAAATTATCAATACTATGGCAGTGCAAAGCGGAACAAGGTTTGCGGGGCGGCCCCCCCCACCCCCCCATCTGTAACAAAAACATTATTTCCGACAAGAACGAGTGCCAGATTAATTTAATACACATCAGAACTATTCAGGAAAATTAAGTTTCGGCCTCGAAATCGGTGAAAGCCCACTACCGAAATTTTACCCATTCTGTATTAATTATCACTACGCACGTATTTAATGATAAAGATATAGACACAGCAATGATTCCTGCAGCCCTCGGAGATTAGACAGAGACATGATAGATTCAGTCTCCCACAGAGACGAAAGGTACGTTTTCTATGGACCCTCCTACCACACGTTTTCTGTTTGGCTTTGATGATAGAAACGCACGAGCATACAATGATGTAGTACAATACAATACCAATTATGGCTCTATCCTTAATTAATGAGAGAGAGAGATGAGTTCTACAACAAATAATAATAAAAATAATAATAATACTTTATTTTTCACCCGAAGCCATACAGTAAAAAAAAGAGAAACAATATACATACATGAGTAAATGAACTAAAGTACGGAAGCAAATAAAAGATAATGTATACATGCGGGCAATAGATACACTGGCAAATGCACAGGCAAACGGTGCAGACGCATGGACAACAGGTAATCAATTTAACGTCGTGTTTTTTTGTCGTGTCTTCACTTAATATCATTACGTCATTGCCATCAGTTTAGGTTATGTCGGATTGCCTCGTAACGATCACCTTGCTAACACAAAGAATTATATTTTGTGCCAGGCTGTGCTGGTCATGAATTTTCCATGAGTCATGCGGCGGTCAGGAAGGGAAATGAGGTCAAGAAACTCACTGTTGAGAGTGGCGTGAAGGATTGAATCACCATGGTTATGTCGTTATCATCGCTTCATTTGTCGTCATGGAACATCACCTGCAGGACTGTTGAGCACGGCACAGTTGTGGGGGGCTTTTTTGTGTAGATTTAGCATGGCAAACGAGGCTTTTTTTGCCGTCATACAGTGTGAGAGAGAGAGAGAGAGAGAGAGAGAGAGGAGAGAGAGAGAGAGGGAGAGTTTGGGGGTGTTAAGAAAGCGTGCCTGGATGAAGTCGGAATTAGTTTGCAACTTTAATATGCGTCGAGACAAGTAACTGGTGGAAAGTTGTCGTGGAGAGAACCGCTGGTAAGAAAGTCCCAGAATTGTGAATGTTAGAAATTGAGGGAACAAAAATATATGTATAAATACGTGTGTTTACTTAACTTTCTCGTGTTGAACGTGCAGCCTTAACGGGCATGAGGGAGGGTGAGGAGAGGAGGAGGCGGGGGACAAGAGACTGTTCTCCTCCCTCAAGCATAGTCAGCAACACATAAATATTCTGTACATGATGATGAAGCATGAACGTCGTGGCTTGAGCGACGGCACCTGGGCGCCTTAATGAACTGACCTGGCCTCACCCCGCCACCTTCGGCTGCCGGTAATGGAAAATAAAAAATAGTTGGTAGAGCAGCGCGTAGGGCAACCCCTAATAAGGATATACCCAGGGCCTTTGCTCCTCAAACAGCCCTTGGGCACAGCAAATGGCACCTGATGTGCCATTAGCTGCCTTGCTAGCCATGAGTAACACACCTGGCGTCCTCTCCCAGGCAGATCAAGACGCTGGTGCTCCGTCGTGGGGCAAGTTTTGCTCTGCTGTGAATCCTTTTAGAGACAGGCCACCACGGTCGCCCTGCCGGGGTCCTGCTGCGCCGGGGTGGGTGGCTTAACACAGGGTGAAAGGGAAGCACGCCGAGGTAAACACTTCACTGTCACACTCACACGCAGACATTTTATGTCTATTTCCGGTACTATTCAGTAAGGGAACAAGTGTCGTCCAGAGTATCGAGGCTGCGTGGGCGGCCGTGTGAGCCAAGCATCGCCGCCCTGGAGTGTGTCAGTAGTGCGCCGCGCCCGCCACACGCCCCTGCACCGCCCGCTGACTGCTGCGTGTCACCCCCGTGCCCCGTGCCCCGTGCCCTGTGCCCCGTGCCCCGTGCCCCGTGCCCCGTGCCCTGGAGCCGTGCCGCCGCGGCTGGGGACACGCGTGCCTGGCATCCGTTCCGCTGCGCCTGGATTTACACGCCTCACCAACAACGTGTTTGAAAAGTGTAATGGACGACGAAGGGAAAGGATTGTGTTTGTTTTAAGTGATGGAAGAGAGTGTGAGGTCACGCCCGTCCCCCCCTCCCGCAGAATCCAGCGTGAAGGCGTGTAAATATTTGCCTGACGCACCCCTCCCCCGTCCCTCCCTTGGTCCGTAACCCCAGCGAGCCCCGCGGGACGCCAGCCGAACCGAGGCCGTATTGGTATATATTCCAGTGCAAATCAATGACAACACCGCATGGAAGGAATCAATTAAGCTTAACGTAAACAGTGATATGCTGCTGACTTATTGCTCGTTGAAAGTAAAATTTTGAGTGACAAAACGTGTGAGGGAACTTAGGTGTCTGTGAGTTGTTATTTGAGTGTGATCTGTGGTGTGTGAAGGTTGGAGCGTCACCAAGGCAACGACGGGCAGGGCGGCGACATGGAGCGTCCGGGCACCAAGAAGAGGCGCATTAGTACCACTGTGTACCGCATGAGTGGCTGCCTCTACGGGTACCTGTACAGAGGTAGGCCGGTGCAGCATGGGAGGGGAATATGTGGTTGTTTAGGTGACAGATGTATCAGGACCGTGAAACTCAGGTGTAGTTTTTTAGAAGGCGACACATTATTGAATGAAAAGATTAAAATGAATGTATCTGGAAATTTGTTATGCTTGAAGGTGTGGAGGGGGGGGGGGTTAAGATTTAGAAGAGGAAGGTAAACGGCGTAGTTAACGTTCAATATTTCTTTTATAGCCATTTATTACCTGTGTTGAGCATATAACGTTCTGAAAGACTACACGTTATTTTTATTTTATTTATTGTACTACGTGTGTGTGTGTGTGTGTGTGTGTGTGTGAGTCAGCCCGCACATCTCCTTTCATGTTCAAGCAGGTACCACTGTCTCTATAAGGAAGATATTGCCTCTTGTGGATTTACGAGGCTGTAGGAATGTGCCGCACAAGAACAAGGGGAGCGGCAAAGGCCCCTGGACTCAAACACGGGAGCTCCCCCCCCCCACCCCATCTCCCTGTATACCTGTCCAGTTTATATATTTGTATAACCTTTTACTGAGCCGGTGTGAGGAGAGGAGGACGGGGCTGTCAATATGAAAGCCACAGTAAACTTATTCACCTTTTTTTTCAACTCCACCGTTGCCACACACGTCTTATCTTTCACTTTAATTAAACTTATTATAATTTCCAACTTCGACATAGAGTTTGCTTAAGTTAAGAGTCTTATTCATCTCTCCTTGACATCCTTTTCATAAGATTTGCTCATGCCGCGTCGCCTCGTCTGTATATGTAGTGTTTTGTTTGTTCTTCCTATATCGCCAGTAGGCTTTCTCTCCACGAGGGTGTCGATGGTTGGCCTTCACCCTCGCAGGTAGGATTTTCAGAGTGACGCCTTTGGGGTTTTCGTGTGTGTTTTGAGTGATGCTTGGTACGTTGTGTGTGTGTGTGTGTGTGTGTGTGTGTGTGTGTGATGATGTGTGTGTGTTCCACTGTGAATGGAATGACCAATAAGCACTGCGGTGGGAAGATGCCCCTGGGATTTTGCTTTGCTTTGTGGTTTATAGGGTGTTTTTTAGTCACTAATGCCTCTTATTTATTTTTGTGTATATTCTACATTCGTACTTCCTACATTCTTTCTTTATTAACCCCTTCACGCCCAGATCTTTCCTGGGCTATAAAAAATCATCTGTTGGTAGCCATTAAATAACGAAAAGTAACTAAATAAACCAAATGAGGTAGTGGACAAGGATACTAAACAGGTCATAGCTATAAAACATTGCTTATAGTCACTACAAATCGTCTAATGGTAGCCAAATGACCATGGAAATGACGTTCTGGGCCTCAAGGGGTTAATATGTGATGGGATAAATCAAGACCTTATTTAACATGTGAGGTTTTTATGGTTCAATTTAGGCTTTTTTTTTTACAAAGTTATAGGCCTACGTACAAAGTCATTTATTACATTTAGCTTGTTAGAGGTGGCAGCAAAGCATAAGGGCAGCTGAAAGTTAAGTTATGTGCCTACATACCCCTTTGTGCCCCTATATACCCGTAATGTAGTACGTACAACTATAGTCTATTCACTTAAGCTGGATTCTTGGGAGCTGCTCGATGCCTACCTGAGTATGTAAGGACGTCGCTGATTGGCTGAGGCTACCAAAATACCACCACCATCACCACCCAGCCCGCGTGCATCAGCCAATCAGCGACGTCCTTACATACTCGGGTAGGCATCGAGCAGCTCCCAAGAATCCAGCTTAAGTGAATAGACTATAGCTGGCAAGACCCCGCCTGAAGTAACCAGACCAGGATACAGGACAAAATAGTAACCAGACCAGGATACAGGACAAAATAGTAACCAGACCAGGATACAGGACAAAATAGTAACCAGACCAGGATACAGGACAAAATAGTAACCAGACCAGGATACAGGACAAAATAGTAACCAGACCAGGATACAGGACAAAATAGTAACCAGACCAGGATACAGGACAAAATAGTAACCAGACCAGGATACAGGACAAAATAGTAACCAGACCAGGATACAGGACAAAATAGTAACCAGACCAGGATACAGGACAAAATAGTAACCAGACCA
>JACEEZ010021762.1:150299-155299 GCA_016584305.1 Chionoecetes opilio
GAGAGAGAGAGAGAGAGGAGGAGAGAGAGAGAGAGAGGAGAGTATTTCCTCTTCCTCAGTCTTGTTTACTTATTTATTTACTTCACATTACTTCTACCTGTGTATGTATGTATGAGAGAGAGAGAGAGAGAGAGAGAGAGAGGAGAGGAGAGAGAGAGAGAGAGAGAGAGAGAGAGAGAGAGAGAGAGAGAGAGAGAGAACATTTCCTCTTCCACAGTCTTGTTTACCTGTCTGTTTATCACCTGTTGCTTTATTAGTGACATTTACGATGACGTGTTTACCTTCAAGGATGACACAGGTATGACACTCCATTGAAAATTACACTTCTTGGCTACCTGTACAACCCTTCATTACCTGTCCTTGCTTCCCTCCCAGTACTCCCCCTACTGTATCTCCTTGCCCCCGTCCAGTAATCTCCCCTACTTTTATTCCTGCTCCCCAGTCCAGTAATTCCCCTTGTATCCCTTGTCCCCAGTCCAAAATCTCCCCCTACTGTATCTCCTTGCTCCCCAGTCCCAGATAATCTCCCCCTACTGTATCTCCTTGCTCCCCAGTCCCAGATAATCTCCCCCTACTGTATCTCCTTGCTCCCCAGTCCCAGATAACTCCCCACTGATCTCCTTGTTCCCTCCCAGATAATCTCCCCTTCTGTATCTCCTGCTTCCTCCCCAGGTATCTCCCTTCTGTATCTCCCTGCCCTCCCAGGTAATCTCCCCTTCTGTATCTCCTGCTTCCCTCCCCGGTAATCTCCTCTCTGATCTCCTTGCTTCCCTCCAGGTAATCTCCCCTTTCTGTATCTCCTGCTCCCCCCCAGGTAATCTCCCCTACTGTATCTCTTGCTACCCTCCCAGGTAATCCCCCTAGATCCTTGCTTCCCCTCCCAGATAATCTCCCCCTACTGTATCTCCTTGCTCCCCAGTCCCAGATAATCTCCCCCTACTGTATCTCCTTGCTTCCCCTCCCCAGGTAATCTCCCCCTTCTGTATCTCCTTGCTTCCCCTCCCCAGGTAATCTCCCCCTTCTGTATCTCCTTGCTTCCCCTCCCCAGGTAATCTCCCCCTTCTGTATCTCCTTGCTTCCCCTCCCCAGGTAATCTCCCCTTTCTGTATCTCCTTGCTTCCCCTCCCCAGGTAATCTCCCCTTACTGTATTCCTTGCTTCCCCTCCCCAGGTAATCTCCCCCTTCTGTATCTCCTTGCTTCCCCTCCCCAGGTAATCTCCCCTTACTGTATCTCCTTGCTTCCCCTCCCCAGGTAATCTCCCCCTTCTGTATCTCCTTGCTTCCCCTCCCCAGGTAATCTCCCCCTTCTGTATCTCCTTGCTTTCCCTCCCCAAATAATCTCCCCTTACTGTATTTCCTTGCTCCCCACCCAGATAATCTCCCCTTTCTGTATCTCCTTGCTTCCCCTCCCCAGATTATCTCCCCCTTCTGTATCTCCTTGCTTCCCCTCCCCAGGTAATCTCCCCCTACTGTATCCCCTTGCTTCCCCTCCTCAGATAATCTCCCCTTTCTGTATCTCCATCATATGTACTGTACCTCACCTATAACTGTACCTGTACCTGTTAACTGCACCTTATAATGTATCTCTCTTTCTCTTTCCCCTCTCTCAGTACCGAGTTTCTCTAATTTAATCCCCTACTCCCACCCCAAATCACTCCGCTACACTCATTCCCACCCTCCTTAACTACCTCCTTACCTTGAATTACCTTGAATCACTTGTTTCCCAGCATTTCTACACCATTCCGTCTACCCCATTTCCCAAGCGCATGTGGGAGGGGGGGAGGTTAGAGTTCACGAATGGAGGAGAAGGAGGAAGAGGAAAGAGAGGAATAAAGAGTAATAAAAGGTGTGGTCGGCTTTTCCTTGTTTAAGTGGAGGGGGAGGGAAGGAGGGAGGAATGGAGGGAGGAAGGGAGGAAGGGAGGGAGGGTAGAGGAGGGAGGGAAGGAGGGAGGAATGGAGGGAAGGAAGGGAGGGAGAGAAGAGGAGGGAGGTGGAACAGGGAAAAAATATATGTGGTTTGGAGTTAAGGGTTGAAAAATGTTGGAGGAGAAAGTTGTGCACATGTGACGCCGTGCAGAACACTGAAGGGGTAACAGGTGTGAAAAGGATGCCAGAGTTGTGATGTGTGTGAGAGGGAGGAGGAGGAGTGGGAGTGAGAGGAAGGAAGAGGAGTGGGAATGGGAGGGAGGAAGAGGAGTGGGAATGAGAGGGAGGAAGAGGAGTGGGTATGAGAAAGAGGAGTGAGAGGTGGGCAGGTAAGGCATTAAGAGAGACAGGTTTGTATGGGAATTCCAAACTTACCTGGAAATTCATTGATAACCTTATGTTTCTGACCTGCATTCCCTCTTCTCTCCTCTCCTCTCCTTTCCTCTCCTCTCCTCTCCTCTCTTATCCTCTCCTTTCCTCTCCTCTCCTCTCCTCTCCTCTCCTCTCCTCTCCTCTCCTCTCCTCTCCTCTCCTCTCCTCTCCTCTATTCTCCTTCCCTCTCCTCTCCTCTCCTCTCCTCTCCTCTCCTCTCCTCTCCTCTCCTCTCCTCTCCTTCCCTTCCCTTCCTCTCCTCTCCTCTCCTCTCTTCTCCTTCCCTCTCCTCTCCTCTCCTCTCTTATCCTCTCCTCTCCTCTCCTCTCCTCTCCTCTCCTCTCCTCTCCTCTCCTCTCCTCTCCTCTCCTCTCCTCTCCTCTCCTCTCCTCTCCTCTCCTCTCTCCCTCTCATCCTTTGTCTCTTTCCTCCTTGCCTTTCTCTCCGCTTTCCTTTGTCTTCCTTAAACTTTCCTTTATTCATTTTCAATATTTTTCTTTCACGTATCTCGTTTTGATTCTTATTTTTTCTTGTCTTCAATGACGTTTAAAATTTGTATAAGATAACGGTCAAGTCAGTCACAGAAACCATTAGGCAGAGAGAGAGAGAGAGAGAGAGAGAGAGAGAGAGAGAGAGAGAGAGAGAGAGAGAGAGAGAGAGAGAGAGAGAGAGAGAGAGAGAGAGAGATTCAGATTCAAAAAGAGATGGAGGCTGGAGAGGACACGGTTACAATGTCCGTTATATGGCAAGTGTTCTCTCTCTCTCCTCTCTCTCTCTCTCTCTCTCTCTCTCTCTCTCTCTCTCTCTCTCTCTCTCTCTTACTCCATTCATCGGGAAATCATTTTCCCTCCTACCTCTCTCCTAACTTTTTATTTCCTTCTTATGCTAACTTCTCCATATAATTTCATCTACTGAGGCTGTGTTGGTGGTGGTTATGATGATGATGATGATGATGATGATGATGATGCCACTATAACACTTAACCAAATGTAACTACTGACTATACTGACTTTACTTTACTGACTGTTCTTTAAGTTCTTCCATACATAGTTATTCAAATTTTTATTTTTTTATTGTTGATGAATGTATTATTATTTTCATATTGTTGCTGCCCACTTTATTTATTTCTTCTTCTTCTTTTCTTTTTTCTTCATTTCTTTTTCATCTTTTTCTTTTTCTTCTTCCTCTTTTCTTTTTCTTCTTTTTCTTTTTTCTTCTTCTTCTTCTTTGTGGAGGTCGTAATGGTGACGGTCATGTTTGCGTGGTTCTCTTCATTAACTATTTTTTCCCCTAATTATCCACATCACTCCACCTCCCATTACCCACCCTTAACTCCACCTGACGTGACCATTACCATTACCTTCAACCCATTCCACGCTAATCACAAAATGCTTCTTCATAACAACATTCATTCACTTCGCTTTAGTAACTCTTTTTCATAATCTGTTTTGATCTACTTTCGAGTGAGTGGACCCTTGCTCCTCCCCCCCCCCCCCCCCCCCCCCCCCCGCTCCCTAACTGTCCTAAACCTTGCCCCTCACCCCCTGACGCCATCCCCCCCTCCCCCCCTACCTCTACACCTGCTACTTTAGAGGAGGAGGAAGAGGAATATAAAGGAATACAAAGGAAGTTTCAAACAGCAATAAACACAATCTACACTTGCTACTTTAGAGGAAGAAGAGTAGGATGAGGAATATATAAGAATACAAAGGAAATAACAAATAGCAACAAACCTACTGATCTTTACTAGGCTGTTTGAATTTACTAACTAAATAGTATGAGGAATAGGACAGTAAAGCATAAGCCTACTCCTCACCCACCCCTCCAGAGAAAGAGGAGAAGAGTGGGTGTGAAATAAGTTACGTTGCTACTATTATTTTATTCTCCCATCCCTCCCTTCCCTTCCTCCTTTTTCTCCTCTGTTACCTCTGCACCAACACAACCACTCACCCTTATACTCTTATACTTTTCTTCTATTTCTTGTCATACCATATTAGGCCTTTTTTCCTTCATTGTCAGTTTGTCACCTCTCCATATCACATGAAACCACATTTTCTTTCCTTTACATACATTTATCCTTGAGTATCGAGCTTAAGGTTTTACTTGTTTTACCGTATTATTGAGGAAGGTCTGAGGGAGGCTGCGTAAGGGGAGGGAAAAGAAAGGAAGAAAGAGGAGTGATGGAACAGAAGTGGATGTTAGGGTGAGATAGATGGAAAAGGAAGGTAAGGTAAGAAAGAGGATTGTTGAAATAGATGATGATGATATAGGGTGCTAGGGATATGATATAGGGGATGGATATAGGGTATGGAGAAGGAAGGAAGGGAAGGTTTAAGGGGGTGATGGATGGTTGGTATTAATCCATGGGCCAGACAGCTTTTCGGTACCATCTCAGGTGGCAAAGGTTCATGGTGATTTTTTGTTAGTTTGATGCCTAAAGTTAATGAATTGAGGTGATAGCACTTTCAAATGAGTAGCTTTCTGGTAGTTTTCAGCCGTCAAACATGACAGGGTGTGGAAAATCTGAAAACCGAAATTTGGGGGTAGGGGAAACAAAAACGACTATAATTTCACGATAGTTTGATCAAATTTAACAAATTATACCTCAAAATGTTTGTTTAGGTAGCCGCTAACTGATTATAATAGGCGTTTTATTCAGAATAATTATGTAACTAGGTCACCAGAGGTCAAAAGGTCACA
>JACEEZ010021762.1:165299-180299 GCA_016584305.1 Chionoecetes opilio
CGTGGCGTGGGCGGGAGACCGTCAAAGGGCGTGAGCGACGGCGACTACACAGGGAGGATACCAGGACATGTGTATGTGTGTGTGTGTGTGTGTGTGTGTGTGTGTGTGTGTGTGTGTGTGTGTGTGTGTGTGTGTGTGTGTGTGTGTGTGTGTGTGTAAGTGAGCGAGGATGCACAAAGGGAGTAAGTGGATGGGTGGATGGGTGGGGCTACAGTAGGTGGTGGGAGAATGAGTAAGTGGATGGGCGTACCGTAGCTAAAGTGTGTGTGTAACTGTGTGTGTGTGTGTGTGTGTGTGTGTGTGTGGTGTGTGTGTGTGTGTGTGTGTGTGTGTGTGTGTGTGCCGGGGCGTTGTAGGGGGGCGACGTACACACAGGAAGTGGGTCAGTGTGATGCGGGTGGAGTGGTGGGTGGGTGGGTGGTGTGGGTGGGCTGCGGTCCACCTCGCCACCACCAGGCCAACCTAACACACACTTGCCTTTAATTCCCCTCGATCGGCTGGTGTTGTGGGCGGATTTGTGCTTGCAACTGGCCTCTTCCCTTCCCCTGCCTCGACACACACACACACACACACACACACACACACACACACACACACACACACACGCCGCGCGGCGCGCGCGCGCACACACACACACACACACACACACACTCACACACTCACACTCACACACACACACACACACAGAGAGAGGAGTCTTTATCTACCTCCCCGTTAAGTTTGAGGACGAAGCTCAAGTATCAATAAGTAAAATGACTCTTTGTGATGTCGTAATCTATTGCTCATGAGATGCATTTCATTCCTCAGATAGAAAAAAAAAAGATATATGATACTGATGCCAAGTGGACGCCTACCTATGTGTGTGTGTGTGTTTGTGTGTGTGTGTGTGTGTGTGTGTGTGTGTGTGTGTGTGTGTGTGTGTGTGTGTGTGTGTGTGTGTGTAAAGGCGAATCAACTGTTTCTCATGTAATCACTCTTATCAGCAACCACCCACTCCCACCCATTACTCTACTTCATCCTCTCATCTTATAAACTACCTTGCCACACCGCCTCCTTCCCCAGCCTCATGACGCCGCGGCACCGAGGCGTCACACCCACAACCTCCCTGTACACGTAAATCAAACCCGGAACGCGGAACTCAAGGCTGTACACAAAATAACAAAGCCTGCATAGCACGGAACACACGTTTGCGTCGTGGTGTGCGGGGCGGGGCGGGGCGGGGCGACAGGAAGGTCTCCGAGACAGGTATCTTGCAGGTTATCAGAGTGGAGCCGCAGCACTCACACACACACACTCAGTCACTCACGGGGCGGAGATAACCGGTGCCTGATTAAAGGGAGATAAAGTGATTGTTGGTATAAGCCAGAAGGGTCTTAATGGTGTACTACAGTGTGTGTGTGTGTGTGAGTGCTGTAGACATCACCGTCACTACTGACGCGGCCCTAGTGTGTGTTTGACTGTGTGTGTCTGTCTGGTGGGACGGCGTGGTGGATGTCAGGCGGCCGCGGCAAGTGTGTGTGTGTGTGTGTGTTGGGAAGGTATATATTTTCAAGTCGAGGCATCCCGGGCAGTGAGTTGCGTGGCTGGTGAGTGCGCTCGGTCGTGTGTGTGTGTGTGTGTGAGAGCGCGCATGGTGAGGCGGAGGGTCGTGGCGGCGGCGGCAGCAGTGTTGGACCTGTTGATCGTGTCGCTGGTGGGCCGCGGCAGGTGCTCCCCCGCCGCCACCACTGTGCCGCTAGGGAACCGGTGTGGCTTGAGGGGCGGCCCGTACCAGCCCGTGTGTGTGTGTGTGTGCGTGTGTTTGTGTGTGTATGTTTGTGTGTGTGTGCGTGCCTGACATGAGGGTCCTGCCACACACCTCGGCAGCCCCGCCAGGAGGATAGCCAACCAGTCGTTCACAAGCCCTCCTGGGGTACTGGTGTCCCTCCGAGCGCTGTCTCGCCGTGTTTACCGCCTGGATAAGGAGTGCAGCGAGCGTGTTAGCGGTATGGGTGGTGTGTGTTCCGTGCGGTGAGATGTTGGTGTGGGTGGTGTGTGTTCCGTGCGGTGAGGTGTTGGTGTGCGTGGTGTGTGTTCCGTGCGGTGAGACGCATGGTGCCGCGGAGAAAACCTAACAGGAAAAAGCGTCAGGTCATGCTTGAGGTTCCTGTGTAAATGATGACATTACTGCTGCTGCGGCCGCCGAATTTAACTGCTTAATGCCGCATCCCGTTAAGCCCTCAGGAGGTGCATCTCGGAGTGGTGTGGGAAGAGTGCTCCACCGCGTGTACTGTGTGTGTGGAGTGCTGTGTCCGAGAGGTGTGTGTGTGTGAGGTGGGCACTCGCACCGTCACCTCCAAAACAAACCAACCAGGCACGGACGGCGGCTCGCAGTGGTCGGTGAATGAATCCTTAAGTGCCCGGGAAGTGGACGAGGCGATGCGTGTGGAGCTCCATCCCGTGGCCCGTGGGTGACTGTGGTGCCGGAATGTTCGAGTGACGGATGAAGCCACTAGTGTGTGTGTGTGTGTGTGTAAATGAGACCGTGTCAACGTCAATGCATCTGGAGGCGCAAGAGTTAACCCTCAACTGTGTGCGTGTGTGTGTGTGTTCGTGTACGGGCGTGCAATCAGTATGTGGGTGTGAGATAACAGCTATGTGAGCCTGTGTGGCGGGTGAGGTGCGTGGCCGAGTGTGTGAAGCATGCCATGAGCAGGACCTCCGGCCATCCACCTCCCGCCGCCCCACGCACTCCCTCCACACGGATGCCACACGCCACTATCTCCACCGCGCCTCACGTGCTTCCACACACCCCGCCTAATTAACTTGGTATCGTAATCAGTAAATGGAGTCGTAGGGACAGAACATGACTCTAATTTTGCAAAAACAAATTAAGAGGCTTGACGGGGGAAAGGCAATGAGTAGTTTCCTTCTGCAGGAGGCCGCCGCTAGGAAGCTGACGTCCCCCCTGAACCCTGAACCCAAGTCTCTTGCATGTGTAAGGGAGGGTGTGGCATTGCATTTCAGGGAAGACTTGATTAGTGATAATTTAGCGTGGCATAATGGGAGTTATTAATTAATCAATAGGATTATAGTGGTTGGAGCGTTACTGCCTCGCCTGTCCTTCATAATAACACAGGACAGCAAAGAATTCCTGACACATGTGCAGTTACATGAAAACAAATGTGGCGTTTCTCTTTGTTTCCTCTTAGAGTGACACTATACCAAGAATTCCATAATGTTTATTCAGCCTCAGACCAGTTGTGTAAATAGAGAGAGACAATCTCCAGTCAACTCGTGCAGACTTTTAGGGGGCGAGGGATGGGTGTAGCACAGTGTGAGGTGGAGAATGTGCCAAACAAAGGACGCTACACTCACTCCGTGCTGAGAATGTCCTGTCATTAACACCGACACTTATACAAAGGAGACTTAGAAGACAAAGCTTAATTAGGAAACAGTGATTGATCCTGAAAAAAACATCGCCACAGTTGTACAAATTCCGAAACTGGGAATGAAGAGCAATGGAACTACTTACTGTTACGATACTTTACAGCGCCAATCAGTCATTCAGTCATCAGTCAATCATTCACTGAGTCAGTAGTCATGTTAAAGGAACCAGTGGCAAGGCGTGTGGTGGCGTAGGAGTTAAAGACGACGAGCACATCCACAGGCCGCTGGGAAGGAAGAGAAGTGTGACATAGGAAATAGAGGAAGGGAAGGAAATATGCGTAATTAAAGTTGAGGTTGGGGAAAGTAGAGCGTTTCCCATGTAAACTTTAGAGTGAGGAGGGAGTAAAGATGAGGAGCTTAAAGAAGGAGTTGCCGAAGAGATAGGCATGGGGAGATTGATGGCGCGGGGCGTGTGTAAATAGGGTGATGGAGAGGAAAGGATGTAAGGGTGGAGCTGCAGTACACACACGCACACGCACACACACACACACACAACACACACACACACGTACATCAATAAACACTTATTCAGCTTGATTTTCGGAAGTCGTTAAGTGATGGAGGTCGCTAATCAATTGCTGCATCAGAATTCACGGTGATGGATGAGGGAGGGAATGGAGGAGCAGAAAGAGGCAGAAAAAGGAATAGGAAGAGGAGACAAAGAGGAGGCTGGCGGCTTAGGGGAGAAGGCAAAGAGGAGGCTGGCGGCTTAGGGAAGGCAAAGAGGAGGCTGGCGGCTTAAGGAAGGCAAAGAGGAGGCTGGCGGCTTAGGGGAGAAGGCAAAGAGGAGGCTGGCGGCTTAAGGGAGGAGGCAAAGAGGAGGCTGGCGGCTTCGGGGAGGAGGCAAAGAGGAGGCTGGCGGCTTAGGGGAGGAGACAAAGAGGAGGCTGGCGGCTTAGGGGAGGAGGCAAAGAGGAGGCTGGCGGCTTAGGGGAGGAGGCAAAGAGGAGGCTGGCGGCTTAGGGGAGGAGGTTGGCGGCTTAGGAGAGGAGGCAAAGAGGAGACTGGCGGCTTAGGGGAGGAGGCAAAGAGGAGGCTGGCGGCTTAGGGGAGGAGGCAAAGAGGAGGCTGGCGGCTTAGGGGAGGAGGCAAAGAGGAGGCTGGCGGCTTAGGGGAGGAGGCAAAGAGGAGGCTGGCGGCTTAGGGGAGGAGGCAAAGAGGAGGCTGGCGGCTTAGGGGAGGAGGCTGGCGGCTTAGGGGAGGAGGCAAAGAGGAGGCTGGCGGCTTAGGGGAGGAGGAATACTGTCGTGAATGTCCACCACTAGTGTTATTGTTTCCTTTGACTCGTTTTTACAACATACTCTTAGCGTAATACAAAGTAACGATAGCAATGAAAGTAATAATTATAATGAAAACATTGATAATGATAACAGTAATAATGATGATAGCAATGAAAGTAATAATTATAATGAAAACATTGATAATGATAACAGTAATAATGATGATAACTGATAATATTGATAGTAATGGTAATAATATAAAATAGTAGATAAATGTTATGGTGATTTAATAAAAGACACCACGGTCCACGATATCAAAATTCAACAATGTTTAAAATTAACGGGACTTTTTCAAACGAGATGACTAGGGAAATGTTACAGTGAGTGTGATGTGCAGGGGAGGAACCTGAGGGAGCCGGTTCTGGAGGTCAGGTCAGCGACACCGCGGAGGAAGGGAAGGAGGGAGGGGGGGGGAGGTGAGTCACTCCTGCAGGCGGGGCAGGGAAGGTCGCGAACAAGCAGCCCTCAAGGTCACAGCTCAGCCGCGTGGCGCAGTGCAAACCTGACTGTTAGGATGACCTCTGAGATAGCGGGGAGGAGGGGGGTGCCGCTGCAGGAGAGAGAGAGAGAGAGAAGAGGGTAGCAGGCTGGGAAGGATGCAATCGTAGGAGTGTAGGCGGTGGTGACAGGTGGTGTGGTGGTGACAGGCTTGTGGCATGTGTATAGCAGTATGGTGGCCCCATCCAATACAAAGACCTGTATGTGACGTGTACATACCTCTTTCCTCTCCTCCATGCCTCGCCTTCCTTCCACTCTCCTTGCTCCTCCCAGCCCTCAGCGATGAACCAGATTATCTTAATAGGATACAGGAGCACGTTCAGGGTAGAGCGGTATGGGGCCAGGCGTGTGTGCGTGTGAGGGCTGATAGTGAAGGTCTGTCAGCCTCGGAGGATAAGGAAGCGAGGGTATTAATTAAGGGCACTGGCGGTGGTGTTGTGTTGGTGTGTCTGTTCATAGGTGTCAGCGACGAGTGAATGGCACAGCGATAATTGTGAGAGACTTGAATCTTTCGGCGGCAATGTTTGTTGAGGTGTGTGTGTGTGTGTGTGTGTGTATGTATGTTAACGACCTTGCTGCTACAGAGATACACTGTGTATGTGAGGTGGACAAGAGAGAAGCAGAGTGACAATTACAGTACCTTGCCGCGAACTTGATTCCTGGCGCGTGTCTTGTGTGTCGCCGTGATGGGTGTTGAGTGCAAGACAGACAACAACAACGTGATCACCACCACCTGCGCCACCATGAGGACGCAACTCGACGCAGCCGCCGCCCAGAGTTCCTCTCCCCCTGCGAGGCTCCGAAGGTCAAAGATGGCCTCCTGCCTCTCCCAGGCTAATGCAGGGGAAGACAGAAAGACGGTCAAATCATCGCCATACTCCAGAGATCCCGTGGTAACCCGCCGCCCTCGACCTGACGGCGGTGTTGAGGTGGAAAAGGCTGAACGGCGCATCTCTGCCGGCGGTTTCAACAGATCCAAATTGTTGAGTGGAGACACACGCCTCCTGAGTGCCCGCAGCGCCGCCTCCCCCGCCGCCACCCCCACCAGGAAGCTCAGCAGGGAGAAACCAACATCTTCAGTGGGGATTCAGCCGCCTCCTCCCTTGAAGAGAAAATCCACCCTGGACACCACCAGAAGTGCCTCCAGCAGCGTCCAAGACAAAGCTTCCACACGATCTGCTGTCCCAGTCAGAAAATCGAATAGCTCAGCTGAGAAGCGGCGATCCCTGCCGCCTGGGGGAGTCCGGCTCAGCGAGGCTTCGAGCGTCACCTTGCGACCGCCCAGAACCCAGAGTCGCCTCCGTCCAAAATCTGTAGGAAGTGAGTCCTTGTCTGCAGCGGTCACGAGCCAGGCTGGCAGTGATGGAACCGTTGCAGGTAAGACCCCGACCCCGTCTGTGGCCCGTTGCGCGCCAAAACCAAATACCACTTTGAAGACGTCGATCTCGACAAGGCTGAGCGAGAAGCGGACCGCCGGTGGTGGAAGTACCGCTGCCAAGATCTCTTCAGTATCTATCTCGACCTCCGTCTCCGCCTCCCTCGCGCCCACTCCAGACAGGCACCACTCCGCTGCTGCCGCTGTCATTGCCGCAGGTGAGTAAGGCGCCACTCCACGCTGTGTTGACTGATTGGTCTCTATTGAGAATACGGTTCCGCCATGTGCCAGGTGGTGCTCGCGCGAACGTCTCGAAATTTTTTGTGATCGTTGCTAGATTTCGCACGACAACCCAAGGAACCTCGTGACTCTCTGCACCTTCATGGCGTTTCCAAATCGTGTAGCATCTCAGCAAACTATAGCCCGCGTCACACATGCCCAGCAGAAGGCGATGCTGGTGCAGGGGTGGGTTTTGTCAGGCAACTCGCAACACACTTAGCGGGAAACCCGATAGTCACCTTGCCGATTGTTGGATGAGAAGTATTTGTGGAAAGCGGCGTCGTGCAGGTCACCATTACCATACTGTTTGATGTTTGTTTGTTTACATGACCACATGGCACCTTCACGTCCTGCATTTATAAGGCCTGACCACACCTCCGTCCTCCACCTTCCTCACCTTCTTCGTCACCTGTTCTTCATTCATCACCCGTCCCTCCTCTGCGCCACCCTACTCCCTCATACCATCCCCCCCCCCACCACACACACACACACACACACACACACACACACACACACACACACACACACACACACACACACACACACACACACACACACACACACGAGATAGCAAGACCATAATTAATTTACATGCTCTCAAGAGAATTTAGGCATTCAAAGCGTATGTGCCAGTGCCTCGATCCTGCTTTTACGCTCTTTCTATAATTCCTTCTGATCTCACCTTGTTAAAATTTCAATTCATTCATTCACACCTGGCAGAGAGCGGCGCAGGTACAGCTTCACCTCGTCCGAATCCATTGGTATATTATAGTGTTTAGAACGTTTAAAGTGTCATCTGGTGGCGATAAAGGGTACTAATTCAGGTTACAAGACTATACAATCCGACTGTCTCAAAATACTCAAATACTCAAACCGTCATCATTCTTTTCTTCCTTAATTCCCGAGACGGTCGAGCTTCATCAGAACCTGTGTATTTAGGTCCCTTTTCATCCCTTCTTCCTTCACTTCCATTCATTTCATACAAGTGACGCTGCAAAGAAGTGGCAGAGGAAGGGAGGGAGGAAGGGAAAGGAAAGGTACACAGTGGTAGGAAGAACAAAAAGTGGTGAATAACAATAACAGAGATTAGGAGATAGTGAACTAGAGACACGAATGAAGGGAAATAAAGAAGGAAAGGTAAAGGTTGAGGGGAGGAAGGAGGCAAGAAGGAAGGAAGAAAAAGGAGACGCGGAGGAAATGAAGTAGAGAAATGAGATATACTGATGGAGGTAGAGAATAGGGAACAAGACGTGGAGGAAATAAGATGGAGAAGGGCGGCACGAGAGAGAGAGAGAGAGAGAGAGAGAGAGAGAGAGACCTTTATTATACTTTTTGTTGTATTATTGTACCTTAGATCACAGCATGGAAGTTGAAAGAGAAGACAAGTGTCGATTTTTTTCGTTATTATTTAATGTGATGTGTGTGTGTGTGTGTGTGTGTGTGTGTATGTGCGTGTGTGTGTGTTTTAGGACTCACCAGACGTTCCTATTAAGAGAGAAAGTTTTGTGTGTGTGTGTGTGTGTGTGTAGGCGGAGTAATGACAACACTCCTGACACACTTGGAGGAGCAACTTGGACTTCCCTCAGGCAGGATAAATAAAGATTGTGATGAAGGAAGGTTTTCACTTGTTTTGCGACGCTCGTGTCTCTCTCTCTCTCTCTCTCTCTCTCTCTCTCTCTCTCTCTCTCTCTCTCTCTCTCTCTCTCTCTCTCTCTCTCTCTCTCTCTCTCTCTCTCTCTCTCTCTCTCTCTCTCTCATTATGTCCCCAAGGTAACATTACTTTCTGTTGACGTACTACTACACAAATTCACATTCTTGTAGTTGTTTTTGTTGTTGTTGTTGATGGCCTCATTCTCGTTTCCCTTCCTCCTCCTCCTCCTCCTCCTCCTCCTCCTCCTCCTCCTCCTCCTCCTCCTCCTCGTAATCGTTATCATCCTGCAGGGCCTTACGACATAGTACTACACAGTGGGAAAAATTTAAGCTTGAAAGATGGAAAGAAAAGAAGCGAGTGAAGAACCACTAGTCATATTGTCATTATTATTATTTTATTATTTTTATTATTAATATTATCATTACTGTTATTATTATTGTTAATATTATTATTACTATTGTTGTTATTATTATTTTTGTTATCGTACCATGTCTACATATTATTATTATTATTATTATTATTACTATTATTATTACTATTATTATTATTATCGTTGTATAAGAAAGTAAAAGTAATATCAATAATAGTAGTATCGATACTAATTCAGTTTTTACCTTATCCTTATTTCTTTCGTATTTTTAGTTTATGTTATTTAGTTATATTTAGTATGTGTTCGTATATTTAGTCCCGCAGCGTATTTATCTTTTTTGAATGGACGATGAAGTGACCTGCGAAATACTGTGTTGTTTGTGGGTCCTGAATCCTTTTTTTCTTTTCTTTTTTGTCAACTGTGCAACTGTAGGTCCTTCGCGTCATGTCTTGAGGCTACCATGTGACAGGTGAGGGACAGAACTCGCGCCGCCAAGGACACTCGCCTGTGAATCCAAAGAGGGGAGGAGGGGACTGTACTTACACCTTGACTATACTTTTTACTGTTTTATTGTACCTTAAATCACAGCATGGACGTTGAAAGAAAAGACAAGTGTTGATTTTTCGTTGTTTTTAATGTGATGTGTGTGTGTGTGTTTAGTGTGTGTGTGTGTGTGTGTGTGTGTGTGTGTGTGTGTGTGTGTGTGTGTGTGTGTGTGTGTTTTGGGACTCACCCGACGCTCCTATACACTTATTTCGGTCTATAGTCTATACACATTCATTATACATTTTCCCTTCGTTCTTGCACCCTGTCCCTTGCAGCTCTTTCGCCCCTTTTTTACCCCCTCCTCCCCTTCACCTATACGCCGCCCCACCTTCCTTCCTCCCCCTTCACCCTATTTATAATAATAATGATAATAATCTTATTTTCACCCCAAGGCATACAGGAAAAAACAAAACAAAACAAACATAATATACAAACATGAGGGAATGAACTTAAGTACTAAAGCAAATAAAATAACGTCATTCGTGCTTATCGGGAAGTGTTACACAGCTTTATGTCCTTGTTAGTGTTGACGTGACGCCGCGGTGACGCACAAGACCCCGTCACCAGCTGGTTTGCGTCAAGGTGTGGCGGTGAGATCCTGCTACGGGGCTGGTATCGCTGTGTCATTGTGTTTTGTTTTGTCTCCCCCCCCTCTCCTTTTTGTCTCTGTGTGTCTCTCTCTCTCTCCTCTCTCTCTCTCTCTCTCTCTCTCTCTCTCTCTCTCTCTCTCTCTCTCTCTCTCTCTCTCTCTCTCTCTCTCTCTCTCTCTCTCTCTCTCTCTCAAAACATAATTTGATCTATCCTCCTTTACATTTAGATCCTTTTAAGAGATAAGAATACTTTATTTTTTCTTCCCGCTTGTTAATATATATATATATATATATATATATATATATATATATATATATATATATATATATATATATATATATATATATATATATATATATATATATATATATATTTGTTTTCTTTATGTGCACTTTATGTATGCTTTACTTCACTCTTTAATCAAATTTTTTTAAACCATAACTTTTTCACAGTTCTTTTCTCTCATTCCTTTTCTGTTTCTTTTTCCATCCTTAAGTACATACTAGATTATCATAACCGTAAGTAATATATAATGACCCTCCTGACATCACACTCCACACAGGTAACATACTCCCACACACTCCTAGTTCCCGTTACTCCCCTGATCTTAACTCTAATACCTCGCACTTCCCCCACCCTGTAATTTTCACCGTCACTGTACTGCCACTCCTCCTGCTCCTCTCACGCCCTCCGCCTCGTCCTTGAGTGTTCCTGCGGCGAAGAGGGTGATGTCACTACCCTACCTGGCACATACAGGGTGTTGGGGGGATGGGGTAAAGGTGAGGGTGTTTAGGGAGGGAGGAGGAGTGGCAGGATGAAAGGAAGAATGAGTAAGAATGGAGATAAAAGTACTGAAAGTTGTTGTGGTTAATGGGAAATAAGGTAAACGAGAAGGAAATAATGTATAAAAAGAGGATGGTTTAATATATAAGAACCAGGTGAAGAATATGGATAAATAAACAAAGATATCTGAGGCGGGAAATAAAGGTATATATACTGAAAAATTTGGGATATGGGGAAAGAAAGTAAATGAAAAGGAAATAATAAAGAAAGAGGAAAACTTTAGAAGATAAGGATCAGGTGAAGGGAATTGATCAGTAGAAAAAGAGGAATGAGGTGGGAAATATATTCACTGAAAGGTTTATGATATGGGGAAAAGAGGTAAATGAAATGGAAAGAATATAGGAAGAGGAAGCTTTAGTACTTAACCAGGTGATGAAAATTGATAGGAAGTAGACAAAGAGGTGTGTGATTGGAAACATAGGTATGGAAAGAGTTGCATAGGTGGGATAGAATGTACAGAAAGCAAAGCGAAGTAAAGAAAAGAAATGATTGAGCAACCTTTAGTACAAGAGAACCAGGCAAAGGAAATAAAAATAAAGTACAAGAAAGTCGTGAGTGTAACGCGCTTCATCCATCGCTGACGTCATCTTTTGAGGTAAATACGAGATGGGGGCAGGCTTGGGTCATGGGCAGAGGCCAGGCAGACAGGCAATGCAGGGCAGGCAGGCAAGGCAAGGCAGGTAGGGCAGGCAGGGAGGCAGGGCAGGCAGGCAGGCAGGTAGGTAGGCAGGCAGGCAGGGCAGGCAAGGCAAGGCAAGGCAGCAGGCAGGCAGGCAGGCAGGCAGGGCGGGCAGGCAGGGCGGGCGGGCGGGCAGGCAGGCAGGCAGGCAGGCAGGCAGGCAGGCAGGCAGGCAGGCAGGCAGGCAGGCAGGCAGGCAGGCAGGCAGGCAGGCAGGCTAGACAGGCAGGCAGGTAACACTCGAACAGTCCTCTTAAGTTGCCATTGACTATATTTCATGAATGTAGCACTTTCATCCATCAGTAATTATGTCTTCTCCTTGAGCTATATAAGGGTCAAGTGAGGTGAAGTGGAGGTCGAGTTTCCCGCCAAGAAGGATAGATGTATATACCTTATTGACCGAGCAGGTGTGTTCTAATTATTAGCACTCAGGTGTTGGTAATTAGGACGGTGATTGCAGGTGTGTTGGAGTGCTCTTCTATTTATGTATATATGATGGTTGGTGGTGGTGATGATGAAAGTGCCGAAAGTGATGACGTATGATCAAAAGACAAATTATAGTTACTCATCAGCGTCATGAGTGCTCTTCTATTTTTGTATATGTGATGAAGGCGTTGGTGGTGATGGTGATGAAAGCTCCTAAAGTGATGGCGTATGATCAATAGAGAAATTATAGTTACACTTTATTGATAGAAGACAAATTGCGTGACTACTAAACCCTCATTGGTGATAATAATAATAATAATAATAATAATAATAATAATAATAATAATAATAATAATGATAATAATTTTACTTTACCCGAAGGCATACAGTAGAAAAAACAACAACATAATGATACAAACAGGAGTAAATTAACTTAAGCACTAAAGCAAATTAAAGATAATATATTGTACATGTGGGCAATATATACAGTGGTGAAGAGCTTTTATATATAGATAACTCCTTGATGGTGACTAAATTAGGTATGGCACTACTGTAGTAACGTTACAACACCATCTCCTGTTGCCCTTCTAGATGACTCACGCTGCGGTTTCGTCATCATCTCTCGAGTTACACTACTCTTAAAAATCACCTCACGTGCTCCCTGCTGACGTGCGCCTGATTGAAATAGGAAGCTGTTGTAGTAAGTGTGGCGTTTCACTCTTGAACAAACATTGCATCCTCCTGGTCAGGCAATAAGCAAAGAATTAATTAACTAGCTGACCTGTGTTTGTTTACCTTTGCTCACCTTACCAGAATTGCGTCACGGGTAAAGCAAAGCAGGTTTTTTTTCCTTTTTTTTCTCATTTTTGGCCCCCCCTTTTTTTATTTGTTTTATTTTTAAGCCCATTCATAAGAAGAGGAGGAAGGAGAAGGTTGTAAGGAGGGAAAGGGAGAGGGGTAAAGGATCGATGAGAGAGGAAATGAAGAATGAGGGAGTGAGGGAAGACGTAGATATGAAGGAGGTAGTGGTTAAGGATGAAGGAGAATGAGGGGATGGATAAGAAAGGAAGAGGAATGAGGGAGTACATGGAATAGGAAAGGATGAATGGATGATAGGATGTGAGGAAGGACGTGAAGATAAGGGACGAAGGATGTAGGCGTAGGGGTGAGGAGTGTGGGTGGAGAGAGAGAGAGAGAGAGAGAGAGAGAGAGAGAGAGAGAGAGAGAGAGAGAGAGAGAGAGAGAGAGAGAGAGAGAGAGAGAGAGAGAGAGAGAGAGAGAGAGAGAAGGGACGTGACCTCATAATGCCGTGCAGGTGGGAAGAGAGAAAGTGATGTACATATTAGCTTAGTTACCTGTCCTGATGATGATGATGTTGTTTCCTCTCCAACATTTCCCTTGCAATTAATGGCCGTTTAAGGAGTTAGTGGAGGAAACAAGTGAGTGGTCGAGAAGGAAAATTATTATGACAGTGATTTAAGTACGTAATGTAATGAATACACTTTAAAAAATGATAGATAAACTAAAAAAACGATAGATGAAGTTAAAAAAAAAGTTAAAAAAAGTAAATAAAGAAAAAAAAAAATGAAGAAAAGACGATAAAATAAAAAAAAGACAGATAAAGTTTAAAAAAAGATAGATAAAGTTTAAAAAAAGACAAAGTAAAAAAAAGACAGATAAAGTTTAAAAAAAGATAGATAAAGTTTAAAAAAAGATAGATAAAGTTTAAAAAAAGATAGATAAAGTTTAAAAAAAGATAGATAAAGTTTAAAAAAAGACAGATAAAGTAAAAAAAAGACAAAGTTTAAAAAAAGATAGATAAAGTTTAAAAAAAGATAGATACAGTTTTAAAAAAGATAGAAAAAGTAAGAAAATGATTGATAAAGTAAAAAAGATTAAGTGAAACAAAATCAGTAGGCGATGAAGGGGTGGAAATAAGATTGAAAATAGGAAGAAAGAATTATTAAATCTCTTAATTAGAAAGTGTTTTTTTTATGTAAATGGCTGAAGTGGTTTAATTAAGGAGAGAAAAAAAATTAGGTAGGAAAGAATATATAAATTTATATTGATTTGATGAAAAAGCGATATTACTTTTAATCTAATAATTACGGACTTTGAATTTGTTAACATTTTCATAAATAGGATATTAAAAACAAGTTCAAAAAGAGGGAAAATTAATGTAAGTTGTGCACATGACTTGATTTTTTAACTTATTTATTATGATGGTGGTGGTGGTGGTGGTGGTGGTGGTGGTGGGGTGGTGGTGGTGATGGTGGTGGTGGTGGTGGTGGGTGGGTGGGTGGTGATGGTGGTGGTGGTGGTGGTGGTGGTGTGGTGGTGGTGGTGATGGTGGTGGTGGTGGAGTGAGGTGGTGGTGGTGGTGATGGTGGTGGTGGTGATGGTGTGGTGGTGGGTGATGGTGGTGGTGGTGGAGGTGATGGTGGTGGTGGTGGAGGTGATGGTGGTGGTGGTGGTGATGGTGATGGTGGTGGTGGTAATATTTGTTATGATGCGTCAGTGACAAGAAAACATTTGAGGTGCAGAAATGAGGGCGTGAAATGTGAGAACCTGAGAGGGTGATGAAAGGTGAAAGAGAGAGGAGAGAGAGGAGGAAATGAGTGTTGTCTTAGATAATGAGTTTGATCTAATCCTCACGTTCGCCTCATCCCCATCCTTCCTTCCTCCCCTCTTCCTTTACATCCTTCCGCACCCTCTCCTCCCCTTTCATGGTCCCCTCAGAGCCTCACTGTCGAAGAGAGAGAGAGAGAGGAAATGCATGCTTTTTTTTTCTTTTCTTTTTTTTCATCACAAGGAACTGGCCAAGGGCACATAAGATGCTGTTGTTATGATTGAGTTATCTTCATTAAGCTCTTATAAGGTGGATGAATGTAGGGTCTTTTCCTCCTCCTCCTCCTCCTCCTCCTCTTCCTCCTTCAATGCCCTCCATTTTCCTC
The DNA here is from genome assembly GCA_016584305.1 of Chionoecetes opilio. NCBI lineage: Eukaryota > Metazoa > Arthropoda > Malacostraca > Decapoda > Majidae > Chionoecetes > Chionoecetes opilio. The sequence goes on from JACEEZ010021762.1 coordinate 180,221, forward strand.
GTAATCTCCTTCCATCTCTTACTGTACCCAAACTAACATTACCTTATATTGTTACTTTGCCTGTACCCTTTCTTCCTCC
>JACEEZ010021762.1:185299-202799 GCA_016584305.1 Chionoecetes opilio
GTAGTAGTAGTAGTTATAGTAGTAGAGTGTAGAGTATAGTTATAGTAGAGGTGAAGGTAGTGGTGGTGGTGGTGGTGAGACAACCCTCCCATCCCTGGCTATTTCCTGTTATCTATTGTCTCCTTGCCAGTGTGTGTGTGTGTGTATGTGTGTGTGTGTGTGTGGTGTGTGTTGTGTGTGTGTGTGTTGTGTGTGTGTGTGGGGGGGGAGCTTATATGAGTCGGCTTGAACCAATAATAATCGAGTTTTGTATCTTACTTGAATCTTACAACGGACCGTGATGGAGGGGTGGGGAGAAGGAGGCGGGGGGAAGAGGGAAGGGAGTGGAAGGAGGGGGGAGGGGAGGACAGGGTGGGGAGGGTAGGGAGGAGCAAGGGGTCACTGGTCAATAGGTTCTCGGAAATTTACTGCAACCGCCTTCTGACTCGTGTGGATGAGGTGGATGAACGGGTGGATAATGGTGGAGCCAGGTATGTGGATAAGGTAAACAGGTGAGCAGATCTTGGTGGATTGGTGTGTTATTTAGACAGACTTTTCTTCCATTTTAGAATAATTACCTTCATTTATCCTCTTGTTATATGAGAGTATGTATTTTTTCCCCCTCCTTGTAACTTAATTTCGTATTCATTTCCTATTTGTAGCTATGTGAGTGGTTTTATATTGTATAGTTTGTAGGTGTGGATGGCGTGGTGGGTGAGTTACTAGTGGTAGGAGTGGTGGTAGGCAGGTGTGGATGGGTGTTGTGGAGGAGAGTGGAGATGGATGTGGTAGTGGTAGGCTGGTGTGGATGGGTGTTGTGGAGGTGGAGGTGGTACTAGTGGTAGGGATGGTGGTAGGCTGGTGTGGATGGGTGTTGTGGAGGTGGAGGTGGATGTGGCAGGGGTGGTGTGGTGTGGATGGGTGTTGTGGAGGAGAGTGAAGGTGGAGGTGGTACAAAGGTGCAAAGACTACTCTATACTGTATAGAGTAGTCTTTGGATGGTGGTAGGCTGGTGTGGAGGAGAGTGGAGGTGAGAATAGTATGTTGGGACACCCTCAAATAATAATAATAATAATAATGTTATCCTCACCCGAAGGCAAACAGGAAAAACAGCAACTAAAACTTGCCTAATTACACAGGGAAGAGATATAAATAAGATTAAGACTATGTAACCATTTAACGGGGTCTGTATTTTGGGTTGTGTGTAATACGCTAATTAAATGAGTCGTAAGATTACTCATAAACTTAAGCAATTCTTTTATTTACGTCACGAAGGTTATGTTTATCTGGTGCGCCGTTTTCTTTTTGCCGCCACACCTTTAGGAGATACTAAAATATGTATTAAACTAGTGACAATATTAACAAAACTATGTATAGGAACTACCACGTGTATGTCTCGCGGCCTCTTATACTTTCCTTAATTTCTTATGTTCTATGTTCTTATATTAAAACAATACTATATTGGCCCACAGTGTTACCTTGGGAGAAGTAAATATGTCGTGATAGTGATTCACGTACGCCATTACATTATGAGATGATGTAAACACAACCACCAACACCAGCAATCAGTAAATCAAGAGAGAAAGTAATGAGGAAAATGAAGTTTGTATTCAATTTCTTCAGTGTCCTCGTTGTTTATGTAGCTAATTAACAATACTAATAAGAGAGATGCAACTTTGTTTTCCTTAACGATGTGTGGATATCCCTGTGGCCTTAGTGATATCAAATCGTCCTTCATTGTGAGGTGAGCTAGATGAAAAGAAAATAGAAAGGAAGTAAGGATGGAATTGTAAAGGATGGAAGTATGTAGTAAAGAGGGAATGAAGAAGAAAGCAGATAGAAGATAAGAAGGAAGATAGAAGGAAGCAGATGGAATGGAAGGAATGGAAAGGAAAGACCGGAAAGGGAGAGGCGCTGGACAAAGGGAAAGGAATGATAAACAAAGAGAGAGAGAAAGAGAGAGAGAGAGAGAGAGAGAGAGAGAGAGAGAGAGAGAGAGAGAGAGAGAGAGAGAGAGAGAGAGAGAGGAGAGAGAGAGAGAGAGAGAGAGAGAGAGAAAGGGTTGTTGTAGGGAGTGTCATGAGGAAGGGGAGGGGGCGGGTGTTCGTGCCCTACACACCCTGCCGTGCCCTCAGCCTTTGTAGGTCACGAGGGACGCCTGTGCATCCCCCCCCCCCTGCCCTGCGTCCTCGCCTCCCCCCGTATGATCGCTACCACAGAATTAATGGACTCCAGCGCTTTCCTCAATTCAATCTCCAGTGACTCAATTGACCCTTTAAATTTCTATCGTCTTTAAATATTTACCTGCATTTATCCTATTGTTATATTAGAGAGTATGTTTTTTAATAGATTCTTTTTATTTTTTATTGATTAATTGACTTCAACACTTTCCTCAATTCCATCTCCAGTGACTCTATTCCTTTAATTTTCTTCTATCTTTAAATAATTACCTGCATTATATTTATCATCCTATTATATTATGAGAGAGTATGGGTTTGTTTTCCTTCTTGTAACTTAATTTCTTGTCAATTTCTTATTTGTAGTCGTAACAGATTGTCTTTTTGATATTTTCCCTCTTTTTGAATGGCTTGGTTTTTTTTTATAATGGAGAGTGTGTGAGGCCAACTTTATAAGGGTGTTTGATTAAAGGGTGTGTGAGGCCAACTTTATAAGGGTGTTTGATTAAAGGGTGTGTGAGGCCAACTTTATAAGGGTGTTTGATTAAAGGGTGTGTGAGGCCAACTTTATAAGGGTGTTTGATTAAAGGGGGGTGGTGTGGAGGGCCAACTTTATAAGGTTGTTGATTAAAGGGTGTGTGAGGCCACTTATAAGGGTGTTTTTTGATTAAAGGTGTGTTATGCCAACTTGTATAAGGTGTTTGATTAAAGGGTGTGTGAGGCCAACTTTATAAGGATGTTTGATTAAAGGGTGTGTGAGGCCAACTTTATAAGGGTGTTTGATTACAGGGTGTGTGAGGCCAACTTTATAAGGGTGTTTGATTACAGGGTGTGTGAGGCCAACTTTATAAGGGTGTTTGATTACAGGGTGTGTGAGGCCAACTTTATAAGGGTGTTTGATTACAGGGTGTGTGAGGAGATATGGTAGTGTTTAGAAGGTGTGTTGTGAGGATATAAGGGTGCTCAAAGGGCGTGCGATGAGATGTAGTAATGTTAGGTAGTGTATGGTCGTGGTCTATGTCCTTTTACTGAACGTGATAAGTTGTTATTGAAATTTCGAATAGAATAAACGGAGTGAATTTTCAAGCTGAATTAAATCGTCTGTATTTACTCAGTACAAACATTCCCTTTTTTTTTTTTTTTGACCCACAAAGAAGTTTTCCAATGCGTTGAGGAATCTTCGAAGTGCCTTCATGAATCTACGAACTGTAAACCGTAATAATTATAGCCTTGCCTTTAGTGCTTCTAGTTGGAGAGAGAGAGAGAGAGAGAGAGAGAGAGAGAGAGAGAGAGAGAGAGAGAGAGAGAGAGAGCATATTTGGCAGTTTCAGAAAAAAATAAGAAATCTGAGAAATTAATCGTCAGTTTGATGAGAAAGACGGAGATTGAACACTTAATGCTTAGAGTGAGAGAGAGAGAGAGAGAGAGAGAGAGAGAGAGAGAGAGAGAGAGAGAGAGAGAGAGAGAGAGAGTTTCTTTTCCAGCCACAATCACGCGTCTTGCAGTATACAGAAGACCTGCCACCCATCAACTAGCATTGGACGGCGCACCCATTGTCGTGGAGTAACTGAGTCAATACCAGATGATTGGGTTATGGGTGTTACTGCTCCCCTTCCCTTCCCCCTCCCCTTACCCCCTTCCCTTCCCCCTCCCCTTCATGATTCCCTTCCCTCCCCCCTTCCATGTTCCTTCCTCTCTTTCTCCCATCCTTTTGGCCACCTCTTTATTAACCGTCTCTCTCTCTCTTCTTCTCTCCTCTCTCTACTCTCTCGTCCACTCTCTCCTCATCTCACGAATCTCTCTTCTCTCTCTCTCTCTCTCTCCTCTCTCTCTCTCTTCTCATCTCTCTCTCTCTCTCTCTCTCGTTCTCCTCCTCTCTCTCTCTCTCTCTCTCTTGTCATTTTTGCATTGGGTCATTCACTTATTCATGTCATAAGTTTGGTTCTAATATCTGTCACTAAGTCAATTTGTGTTCAGTGGCGAGTTGTGAAATTGTTGGGTGGGAGTTAGTGTTGTGGTGGAGGTGGTGGTTATGGTGGGGGTAGTGGTAGTTATGGTGGTGGTGGTGGTGGTTTTGATGGTGATGGTGGTGGTGGTTGTGGTGGTTGCGGTGGTTGTGGTGGTGGTGCAATGGACATACAAGTAAACAATTTTAGTTCACATCCTGTCGTGTCCACTGCCTCCTCCTCCTCCTCCTCCTCCTCCTCCTCCTCCTCTCTCCTCCTCCTCCTCCTCCTTCTCCTCTCCTACCTCACGACTCCTCCTCCTCCTCGTTTATCCTTCACTCTTGGTCTTCTCTCTTCATACACACATACATTTTATTTCTCTATGCCTCCAACTCTCCTTCCTTCCTTCCTTCCCTCCTTCCTTCCTTCCTTCCTTCCTTCCTTTCATTCCTCCTTGTATTCCTCCCTCCAACACCCTTTTCCTCCTCCGCAGCATCACCTTTCCTCCCACGCCGGAAGATCTGTACCTCCTCCTCCTCCTCGGTCGATACTGATCAAGATGTCTCGAGGTCAGCGTGACTCCTTAGGGAGGATTGAGAGAGAGAGAGAGAGAGAGAGAGAGAGAGAGAGAGAGAGAGAGAGAGAGAGAGAGAGAGAGAGAGAGAAGGGCAAAGCGGAGGAAATTGGACAGAAAGAAGGAAAATGGAAGAAAAAAAAACCACGAGAGTAAAACACGGAAAAGGAAAGAGTAATCGAGTGTAAAACTGAGACTGGAGACTGAAGGAAAACTGAGGAGGAAAATTTGATTAGGAAACAGCGCAAGCAAGAGGAAAATGGGACGCAGAGTAAACGTGAGGAATAGGAGAGAAATTAAATAAAAGTGGAAGAGGTGCAGACAGGAAAAAGAATCCGAGTAAATGGAGTTAAAGAGGATGAAAACTGCCTCCAAAGTTTTCTTGAATGACTGGAAGTGAAAGAAAGGAAGAAAGAAAAAGAATAAAACGTGGTGGAAAAGAGGAGAGAGAGAGGAGAGAGAGAGAGAGAAGAGAGAGAGAGAGAGAGAGAGAGAGAGAGAGAGAGGGAGAGAGAAATCAGAAACTACCTCTTATTTTTTATTTATTTTATTTTATTTTTATTTAAACAAAATACAATAAGCCCAAAGGTACATTCTCTCTCTCTCTCTCTACTCTCTCTCCTCTCCTCTCTTCTCTCTCTCTCTTTCTCTCTCTCCCGTCCGATTCTACTCGTCTCTCTCTCCTCTTCTCCTCTCTCTCTCTCTCTCTCTCTCCCACCTCGTCAATTTCTCCTTTTCCCAAATTTTTCCTTTCATTTCGTCGGTGAATTAAAAGGAAGGAAATGTCAAAGCGACGAACCAGCCAATCAGCGTGCAGGGAAAAATGAGAAACGAATCTGATTGGTTAACGTTCTTGTGGCGCCTAATAAAAGTGATGGGTTGAGAGAGAGAGAGAGAGGAGAGAGATAGAGGAGGAGAGAGAGAGAGAGAGAGAGAGAGAGAGAGAGAGAGAGAGAGAGAGAGAGAGAGAGAGAGAGAGTTACAGATTGAGAGTTACAGAGAGAGAGAGAGAGAGAGTTACAGATTGAGAGTTACAGAGAGAGAGAGTTACAGATTGAGAGTTACAGAGAAAGAGAGTTAGAGAGAGAGCGAGAGAGAGAGAGAGTAAGCACATATAACTTGATCTTTTCGTTGAACTACACTAAAACAAAAAATTTTTAATTAATATATATATATTTTATATACTATCTTTTCTTATCTAATGACCAAATGGCACGTTCTATTATATAATTATTATTATTATTATTATTATTATTATTATTATTATTATTATTATTGTTATTATTATTGTTATTATTATTATTGTTGTTGTTGTTTTTTATTATTTAATATTGTTTAGTTGGTTGCCAGTTAGTGTTCTTGCGTGAATAAAAGAATGAAATACGAGAGAGAAATTAATAAAGAGAGAGACAAGGAGACAAAGACATTAACGAAGAGAAGGCAAACCCATAATAAGGAAAAGTAATATGAGAGAGAGAGAGAGAGAGAGAGAGAGAGAGAGAGAGAGAGAGAGAGAGAGAGAGAGAGAGAGAGAGAGAGAGAGAGAGAGGGGTGGGATGCGATACATAACAGATAATTAATGAGGAAACTTATCAAACAGATGAACACAACTGCTGAAAACAAGCCAAGCAGGAAAGTTAAGAAGAAAGGGGGAACAAGTTAAGCCAGAAAAAAAGAAAAAAAAGAGTTGCTTGATATGTGATTGAAAATGTGAGATTGAGTTCCTCCTCCTCCTCCTCCTCCTCCTCCTCCTCCTCCTCCTCCTCCTCCTCCTCCTCTCCTCCTCCTCCTCCTCCTCCTCTCTCTTTTATTGGATCCTTCCACATACCCCTCCTTCCTTACCAAGTTTCATGCTTACCTCCTCTTCCCTTTCGTCTTTCCTCTCTTCCTCCTTCCCTCTTCCTCTTTCTCCTTCCTTCTTCCTCTTCCTCTTCCCTGTGCGTCTCCAGTCTCTGCAAAAATGGTCTGCGCGCTGATTGGTTCAAGATAAAGTTGCCACAGCCAGTCATGAAGCTGCGTCTCTCTCTCTCTCTCTCTCTCTTTCTCTCTCTCTCAGTCTCTCTCTCGATCGTCTCCTCTCTCCTCTCTCGGTCTGTATTATTTCCTCTCTCTCTCTCTCTTCTCATCTCTCTCTCTCTCTTCATCTCTCTCTCCTCTCCTCCGTCTCATGTTAGGGACGTGTGCTCTTTGTTTGTTTGTTTTAATGCTTTAATGTTTATGTGATAGTTTTTGTTGTTTTACTTTATTTGTTTTAATTGTACATTCTCTCTCTCTCCTCTCTCTCTCTCTCTCTCTCTCTCTCTCAGTCCGTCTCTCTCTCATCTCTCTCCTCCCTCTCTCTCTCTCTCTCTCTCTCTCTCACACCCCTTACATAGATTTTAACGCTTTCTCTTATATCCTCTTCGTAATAGAATAATAGACATGATGAAGATGGAGAAGGTGATAATGTTGATGATAGTAAAGATAACAATAATTCCTCTCATCCTTCACCCTAACATTATCCTCCCCTTCCTCTTCCACCCCTCACTCCACTCCACTGCCCACCCTCTCTCTCTCTCTCTCTCTCTCTCTCCTCGTCTCTCTCTCTCTCTCTCTCTCATCCTTTCTCTCTCTCTCTCGTCTCTGCTTCTCTCTCTCTCTCCTCTCTTTCTTCTCGTCTCTCTCTCTCTCTCTCTCTCTCTCTCTCTCTCCCTCCCTCCCTCCCTCCCCGCTCCTCCCTCCCTCCCTCCCTTCCTCCCTCCTCTCTCTCTCATCGTCGATCTCTCTCTCTCTCTCTCTCTCTCTCTCTCTCTCCGTCTCTCGCTCTCTCTCTCATCTCTCTCCCTCTCCTCTCTCTCTCTTCTCGTCTCTCTCTCCTCTCTCCCTCTCTCTCCTCTCTCTCTCCTCGCTCTCTCTCTCTCTCTCTCACCCATCTCTTGCTCTCTCTCTCTCTCTCTCTCTCGCTCGGTCTTCTCTCTCTCTCTCTCTCCTCGTCTTCTCTCTCTCTCTCTCTCTACTCCTTCCTCGACTCAAAACAAAAAAGAACCCAAGCTAAACAGGAATAGATGGACAAGAAATAGATGCATTCGTAAGTGGAAAGAATAAAAGAAGTGAACAAAGGAAGGGAAGATTGATTAAAATGGGAGAAAATTATACCCACATAGAACAAGGGAAAGGAGACGGAAAGTAAAGGAAGAGAGACAGAAGTAACTAGTGAATAAAGACACACGTTAATGGTGGCTTAGTTTAAATGGAAAAAAAGGAGTGGATAAAGATAGAATGGAGTTAGGAAAATGAGGTGTCTTAAGGGAGCGATGGAGGTAATTGATGGAGAGAAGAATAATGCCTGGAGGAAGGAAAGGAAGGAAAGGAAGGAAAAGGAAAGGAAAAGGAAGAAAAGGGTAGTAATAAGGTATATAAGATGCGAAATGGGATTAATGGGATGTATTTATAACACTAAAGCTCAAGTGGAGCAGAGGAAATGAGATACAGAAATATGAAATAATGATGATACATACACAAAGACTGAGGAAGAGAGAGAGAGAGAGAGAGAGAGAGAGAGAGAGAGAGAGAGAGAGAGAGAGAGAGAGAGAATAACCAGAAATTATTTGAGAAGCTGGTAATATAATCTTTCAAGAGATGAGAGAGAGGTAAAAAGATTAAAAAAAAAGAAGCGAAGAGGATTACCTTAGCGGGCAGGTGTGTGGTCCGTGTAATGCGAGTTCAAATCCTACTTACGTGCACTGTTTTGTCATATTAGGGGTTACTGAATATCCTTAACCCTTTTTAACCTTCTACCCAACTTGCGACTGATTTATGTGATCGTTTTTATTGTTATTCTTTATTTGTTTTGATTGTATATGCCTCTCTTCCTCTCTGCTCTCTCTCTCTCATCCGGTCTCTCTCTCTGTCTCTCTCTCTCTCTCTCCGCTCCTCATCTCTCGTCTCTCTCTCTCTCTCTCTCTCCTCTCTCTCTCTCTCGTCTCTCTCTCTCTATCTCGTCTCTCATCCTCTCTCTATCACTCATCTCTCTCTCTCTCTCATCTCTCTCTTCGTCTCTCTCTCTCTCTATCTCTCCTCTCTCTTCTTCTCTCTCTCATCCTCTTATCTCTCTCTCTCTCTCCTCTCTCTCTCTTATCTATCATCTATCCTATCTTCTATCTATCTACTATCATCTCTATCTCTATCTCTATCTCTATCTCTATCTCCTCTCTCTCTTCTCTCTTCTCTCTCTCTCCCTCTCCCTCTCTCTCTCTCTCTCTCCTCCCATCTCTCTCTCTTTTTATCGTCTCTCTTCGTCTCTCTCTCTCTCTCTCAGCTGAGAGAGTAATGCATCCAACACTTTCCTGTTAATTGCAGCATGTTATAAACCAACCTGTAATTACTTTCTTTTGTGTGACTCTAAGAGAATATCAATGATCCCCTTCCAGGTTTAATTACTAGCTTAATTATAGTTGACCTCTTCATATGATAGTTGTGTTGAGCAAATGTATTTATGCAACTAGTATGAAATTTGATGTCTTAGGTTTTTGTGAAACTCGCCTCATGATCCATCTGTCACTTTTTCCAATCGAAGGTTGATAAGCTTCAATAATAAGAATACATCAAGTGGAGGTATTGGGCCCTCTATCTTCACAAATGTTTCGGCCAATACTAATTAGAGAAGTTTCTTTGCATTTGCTCACATTGAATCATTATTCTGAATTTACCCACCACACATTTTTATTCATTGGCATGATATATAGACCCCCTAATTCTAAATATTGATGATTTTATTGCATCCTATTAACTATTCATTACCACTTATCAAACTCTAGGACACCTATTTATATTATGGAGACTTTAATATTATATTTTAATCATAATGAAAAAAATGCTCAAATTTTGATAAATATTTCCATAGTTTACTCCTTCTTTTTCACAATCAATAAACCAACACGTGTAACTAGAATTCGCCACAATCATTTGATCCTATTCTGGACTAATAATTTTGATATTATTTAACAATGGGATAATATTTAACTCAATTAGTGATCATTTTCCTATTTTATAGCTATTTTTCAGTAGTCACATGATGTTTATACTTCAACAGTCACAGTACTTTCACAAAAAGAAACTAGACATTGAAAAAATAATATGATTTTCAAACAGATGACTTAGCAAAATTTAACTGGAATGACAAATGCATTGATTGGTGATGTAAATGATCTTTTTGATAAAGATATGAATAGTTTTTTTAGAATTGTACAATAAGCACTTTCATTGAAAACAACAAAAATCACAGAAAAGGCATCAGTAGGCAAACATACATTACACCACCTCTTAAAAGTTTCAAACAACGAATAAACCTACAAGCTATATGCAAAATGACCTTTAACATATAAAAATACTTTAAATCTTTAGAAATAAATTGACGGCATAACAATAAGAACAGCAAAGAAATTATTGATAAAACTAGATTTACGAAATCAATGCTGGGGATCCTAAAAAATATGGGACATAATCACCACTACTGGGTAAAAAATAAAACTAGATGCATCACCTTCTTTTCTTGTCAATGGCCATACAATCACTGATAATCAAAATGTGGCTAGGTTCTTTAATAATCTTCAGCAGTAAAAAAATAGGTAGCACACTTGCTATAAATTCAGATACACAAGAGCCATTTAACATATATCTTCCAGAACCCCTCCTTTTCGTTTTTATTTAAGACCTACAACACCAGCTGAAATAAAACGTATTGCAAATATGAAAGTTACATCTCCCTGGCCTGATGAAATAAATATGAATAATAAAAGAATGCTCTGAAATAATTTCACCATTTTCTAGTATTCATTATAAATAATCATTTCAAGAGGGTACCTTTCCAGATCGAAAAATGAAAATTGCTCGAATTGTCCCTTTTTGAGAAAAGGTGACAATTCTTTAATGCAAAATTATAGACCATTTCAATATTGCCAAGCTTTATAAGTTTTTGAAAAAAGTAATGGTAATGAATTATGGTTTACCTCTCAAAACACTACTTTTAACTCCAACTCCATTGATTCCGTCCCCAGTTTTCCCCTGATAGGCAGTCTACCATATCTGTCAGAACATTACATGCACTGGAACAATAAAAATGCTACAATAACGTTTTTGTGACCTCACAAAAGCATTTGACCACAATTTCTCTCACCAATCTTATTAACAAATTACACTAGGGAACAATTTGAAAAAAATCAAATTGTTGAGTTTAGATTTTTTGAGCTTATTTAGACTAAAATTGGCAATGCTGATTCCAAATCTGTAGTCAGTTTTTTTTCTAGCACGTCAGTTTTTTCTCCAAGCTTACCCTCCAATAAGCAAAATTCCCACTGTGAGCTGTAGTGTAAAACTTCTACCAATTGCAATTTGTTTGGCGCCAGTCCCCTATTGGTCATTACTCGGTCTGTCTTCGTGAAAATATGGAGATGGTAAAGAGAGTCATTGAGTTATTGTAATATGACAAACACATTGGATCATCTGTGTTGACCTTAAAATGGTGTCCTTCCACTTCCTTGGTCAACACGTGGATACACAAAGTATCCCGCTTTCTCTGTATGTGGGATCGCAGAGCTTTTCGCGAGAAGCATTGGTATAGACGAATGCCCTCCGGATCTGATCTTAAATACCTGGAGCTCCTACATTGTCATGAGCCACTTGTTGACTAGGAAGAAAATAATATTCCCACCTCTGCCCATAAAACTAGGTCCTCATGAACAATTTTGTAAACATTGTCCAACTGATGGCGACTGTTGAAGTACTCACATCTATGGCATTTCCTTGACTGTCAATTGAAAATCAGGCCGTGTGTTTTGATGGTGGGGTCCACAAATTCGACAGCTCATCAAGATGAACATTTCAACGGTACTATGTCAGACCTTGAAAAGAAGGCTTGGCTATCATTCAAAGACGTCGTCAAGACTTTCTTGGAACTACCACGTGGGGCAAGTATTACACGAAAATTGTTCAGAAACTATTGGAGGAGCTACCAAAGCGCTTGGTGCAACATGAGTAGTAAACGCATTTTTTTGCATAGCCATTCTTGCCAACTTTTCCGGAAAATCTTGGTGCTGCTAGCGAACGAGCAAGGTGAAACGATTTCACAAGATTTGAAGGTTTAATAGGGAAGAACTACCAGGGTAGATGGGAATGTGCATATGATGGCTGACTATTGTTGGAGCATCAAACGCGATAGTCCTCAAGTTGAACACTCCAGACAAAGCTACCAACGTAAATTTTTACCTTACCTGCACACAATTATACCCCCCACCCCCCCCCCCTTTTAATCCTTTCTAAAAACTGATAATGTAATAAACATTCTATTCTGGCCTAGTTCTTTCATTTCATTGTAAGTTAACATTTTGCAACTTTTTATAAAATAAAGCACTGTTACTGTTATGTCAGTATTTTTCATATTGTTAAGCAAAACGAAAATCCTACAGATTCAAAAACTTGACGTATAGAGAAAACTGGATCAGTTTTGGATTCAGCACCAAAAATGACTCAATAACAAAGTGTCAGACCGAACTCAACAAAAATTTGTTCCCCAGTGTTATCTATCTATGGACTACCTGTAGTGCTCACACTGGTTTTCAAAGTTAGTTAAGTCTAGAAAGCAATATACATCATATAATATACATCATCTCCTTATATTGAAATCACAATGTGGAGTAACCGCCCCAGGGTTCAATTCTTGTCCTGGTGCTTTTTTTATATACATAAATGACATCGTTCGTATCAGTAATAAACTTTGAATTTCATACCTTTTCGCTGATGATACCCACAATCTTTATTCAGGCCCAATCTTGAAAATCTTAAATTAATTGATGAGAAGTAAATAAAGTTTCAAATTGATTAAGATCAACAAAATTAACTTTAAATATTAATAAACTTGCTTTATGGTCTCCAGTTCCCCCTTGATGACTCAGCCTACACACACAAATAAAGATAAATAATCGATCATTACATGAGGTTTTGCGAATTTAGAATTTCCTAGGGATATATATATATCGTAAGTTGATATATGAAGAACATTTGACAAATGGTGAAATCTAGGATATCGTTTATACACAGGCATACCTTTACAGACCTAAGGGCACTATTTTGACAATGTCAAATGTTTACTACAGTTTATTTACCCGAATATATCCAAATCTTTATATTTGTTCATCTTTATGGGGAGGTGCCTATAAACCTTCCTTGACAGCCTCTTTATTAGTCAGAAAAAGTTGTTACGTGTTTATGTTCTTTAAATCGGATGACCATACCATCAGTATTTTCACGGACTTCAAATTATTAAGCTTCCAGATATCATACCTCCTTCAAACCAATCTGTTTGTACTATCCATAAACTCTTTACCTTAGACCTTGGCTTAGAGCAATACCTACAATGTCAACCCGAAGACACATGTTTACGTATAACCATTGTGGCAGGACTCACATTCACAACAGAGTATCTTTGTCAAGAGGAACTAAAAGCTGGAAAACAACTACCGGAACATTTTATTACTGATTAAAACTTAAATCTTTCAAACGTAACTGATAAAAAGCATGCTTGTGACAATACGATGAAAATTTATAAACTCTTTACACCATCACATGTCATATGGTGTTTTTTTTTTTTAATGGTTATTAAGATTTTTTTTTTTTTAATGCATTTAAATTGATGGGTTTACTATTGTTTAACGTTCCATATTATTCATCCATAAAATATTATATTTTCAAAATGGCCCTGACCAGTCCCCATTGCTATGTTATTATGTATTATAGCTTTCAGGTCCTATAAAAGCTTTCGGCTTATTGGACCTGGCTTACTCACTAATATGTAATACGTTTCATATGTACAACAAACTACATGGCCAAATAAATATATCAAAATTTTTTATCCCAATATCAATATATCTCTCTCTCTCTCTGCTCTCTCGTCTCATCTCTCTCTCATCTCTCATCTCCTCTCTCTCTCTCTCTCTCTCTCATATCTCGTTTCTCTCTCTCTCGTCTCTCTCTCCTCTCTCTAGCTATCTATCTATCTATCTATCTATCTATCTATCTATCTCACACCTACATAGTTTTAACCCTTGCTCTTATACCCTCTCCGTAATAGAATAATATACATGATGAAGATGGAGATAGTGATAATGGTGATGATAGTAAGGATAACAGTGATTACCCTCACTCTTCACCCTGAGATTATCCTCCTTTATCCTCTTTATCTTCTTTATCTCTCTTTATCATTATCCTCCTTCCTTTACCCACCTTACGACTCGAGCAGTACGCAGCGTAACAAGGAACCTCTACCACCACTTTAAGAATATTTTGTTAGACTGTTTTCACCACGGACTCCTCTGTGAACTTAACGAGGAAAGTCAGTCAGAGCACGGGAGCGGATATGAGAAATGGTGAAATAAAATTGTTTGCATGTGTGTGTACGTGTGTGTGTGTGTGTGTGTGTGTGTGTGTGTGTGTGTGTGTGTGTGTGTGTGTGTGTGTGTGTGTGTGTGTGTGTGTGTGTTTGTGTGTGTGTGTTGATGTGGTGGATATGTGTGTGGGGGGGAATGTGTGTGTGTTGATTTGGTGTTGATGTGGTGTGTGTGTGGGTATGTTTGTGTTTGTGTTTGATTTGATGTTGATGTGGTGTGTGTGTGTGTGTTGGTTGATGTGGTGGATATGTGTGTGTGGGGGGGAATGTGTGTGGGTATGTTTATGTGTGTGTGTGTGTGTGTATGTGTGTGTGTGTGTGTGTGTGTGTTGTGTGGTGTGTGTGTGTGTGTGTGTGTGTGTGTGGTGGAGATGTGTGTGTGTGTGTGTGTGTGGATGTGTGTGTGTTGAACTGTTGATGTGTGTGTTGTGGTGTAGTTGTGGAGTGTTGCTAATGTTAGATAGCTAGTGTGGGTTATTGCTAGATAGGAATGTGTAGTGAAAGTTTAATTCCACCAACATAACAACCACCGTCTTCTATGTACCTGCGATTTTCATGTTCAGTTACTATTTATTTTTATTTTTTTATTTTTTATTTTTGTTTGTTTTTGTATTCTGCGCCGCGTCTTTCACTCCTCCATAAAGCTTTCAGACACAGCAAATATAAGTTGACATACTATAAAAACGTCAATGAAATAGATTATAATTATACGTAGACTTTAAATAAATCTGTAAATGTGAATGCAGGTTATATTTTGCAAGAATGACTCAGAGAATTTTGTGTTGTATATATATAAAAAATATTGTTAACAAGTGACAGTTCTCTTTGATAAATCAGAAAAACTTGCATTTTACTCTTGCATATTCATTCGTTTTTTCATTTTTCCTCGCCCCGAGCCGCTTGTCAGGATCTCCCGCCAATGATTTTTCATGTGATATTTCTGAAAGTTGTTAAAATCTTTACTGTTTAAATATTTCTCTTACGAGTTACTCTAGTTCCAAGAAGCAGAGATTTTTTACATTTATTTCGGATAAGCTGCCAAGATTCTCCCTTTCCAGTAATCCATGTAACGCGAGAGAGAGAGAGAGAGAGAGAGAGAGAGAGAGAGAGAGAGAGAGAGAGAGAGAGAGAGAGAGAGAGAGAGAGAGAGATAAAGCGGACTAGCTGTTATTCTATCGCTTTTATTCCGGCTCCAGTTTCTCTTATACTTTCTCTTACATGTTTTCTGTCATGTAATCCGCTCTGCTGCATCTGTTAGTGACTGGAATTTGAGATCAAAGCTTCACCAAATATGAACACACGTCTCTCTCTCTCTCTCTCTCATCTCTCGTCTCTCTCAACGTCTCTCTCTCTCATCTCTCTCATCATCTCTCTCTCCTCTCTCTTTTGTATGTTCTTCACCCGTCACCCCAGGGTCTGGCTCCTGTTTGTTGTTGTCGATCCTCCCTCATCCTCTTCGTCTCTTCGGTCCGTTCGTGACCTCGTAGGACCACCACTGCTTTATCTGAAGTGTCCATTCTTCTTGCAAAAGTTGAAATTAATCCCAACTCTAATTATGCCGAGGAAGGATGCGTGGCCGAGTCGCTGGTGTAATTGCGGTGGTTTCGCTTGCTGGTGTTGACGAATGAGCGAATTTAGTTTGGTGTCGCGAGAACGTGAGAAGACTTGGAATTTGTGTGTGTGTGTGTGTGTGTATGTGTGACTGTGGGTGTGTGTAGAGAGAGGGTGAGATGTTGATTCTTATGAGAGAGAGAGAGAGAGAGAGAGAGGAGAGAGAGAGAGAGAGAGAGAGAGAGAGAGAGAGAGAGAGAGAGAGAGAGAGAGAGAGAGAGAAAGAGAGAGAGAGAGAGAGAGAGAGAGAGAGAGAGAGAGAGAGAGAGAGACACTACAATCTTCTTTTCCATAAATCAATACTGTCGTTGTATCAGAGTTTGTGATTCATAAACTTTATTCCTACAATTCCTCTTTTCTTTATTATAAACGCTACCGCTATAATAAAATTCGTAATATAGAACGCCTGGCGACATTAGTGCAATGACGACTATAGTGTTATTGACGGTAAGAGAGGAGAGAAAAGAGGTTGCACAAATCTCTTTAGCCACCAAGCAAAGAAGGAAGAAGGAAAAGGAACAATCAACAGTTATTATGACTAGAGAAAATATGAGGAAAGAAAGAGAAAGAAATTAAAAGACAGAATAAGAGAAGACAACAAACTAAAGACCCAGACAGCAAGAAGAAACATGTCAGTGAGTGCCGATGAAAAAGGCCAGACTCCCGACCCACAACTGAACTGAACTGAACTGAACCACGAGCATGTGAAGAGGAATATTATGTGTTCGTACTGTGGAGGGAATGGAGCACGTGGTAGTGTTCACGTGGGTGGGGAAGCACGTGTTGGGGACGGGCGGGACGGGCTGCTGGACTTTAAAACACTAGAAACACGTGGATGTTGTTTACCTTCGTGTTGAAGAAAACGGATGCGCGTGTGTGCTCCGTAGAAAACGACTGATTGTAGGGTTAACTTTAACATTTTATATTAACTTCATTGTTGCGTAAATTTGGGTTTAAATGCAATAGATAAAACTTACTAGGGGAAGAATAAACTGTATTGTCTTAAGATTACTATCGTTGTTCAATTATATTTGTTTGTTTACTAATATAAGTATCTTTTAAAACCAAAATTGAGTTATCACCCTGGTTTTATTTTGGTCTAATGAAACATGATGCTTTATGTTGACTTTTTTGTTATTATGGTGTAGAAGGTATGGGCGTGAAGGGGGGGGAGGGGGTGGAGGAAGGTTGGGCAAGGGTGGCGCGCTCCCTCTAGCGGCGACCAGCGTAACTATTTGTAATCATAGAAATTACTAGTCACGCAAACCCCAACCCCTCAACCCCCAACCCCCTTCACCCCCAACCCCCTTCACCCCCAACCCCCTTCACCCCCAACTCCTGAACCCCCAACTCCTTTTTCTATTATCCCTCCATCACTCCCCATAACCCCTAACCACCTTCCCCACCTCTATTAGTTCTAAATAAAGCCTTCCATTCCTTTCTTCCCACTTCTCTCCCACTCCATTTACCCACCTCCCTCCCCACACTCCTTCCCCAACCTC
Organism: Chionoecetes opilio; assembly: GCA_016584305.1. Lineage (NCBI taxonomy): Eukaryota > Metazoa > Arthropoda > Malacostraca > Decapoda > Majidae > Chionoecetes > Chionoecetes opilio. Next base: position 202,507 of record JACEEZ010021762.1, read on the forward strand.
CTCCCCAACACTCCTTCCCCACATCCCTCCACACACGCCTTCCCCACCTCTCTCCCCACTTCCTTCCCCACCTCCCTCCCCACACTATCGGTCTCCTTCCCCACACTCCTCCCCCACACTCCTTCCCCCACCTCCCTCCCCCACTCCTTCCCACCTCTCAGCCCCACCTCCTTCCTCACCATCTCTCCCCACACTCCTTCCCCCCCTCCCTCGCCCACACTCCTTCCCCACCTCCCTCCACCTCCCTTCCCACCTCCCTCCACACATCCCTTCCCCACCTCCCTTCCCACACT
>JACEEZ010021762.1:205299-212799 GCA_016584305.1 Chionoecetes opilio
ACTCTTTATTTATCCAACTTGACTTGTGGTGCGCTCTCTCTCTCTCTCTCTCTCTCTCTCTCTCTCTCTCTCTCTCTCTCTCTCTCTCTCTCTCTCCTCTCGTCTCTCTCTCTCTCTCTCTCTCTCTCTCTCTCTCTCTCTCTCTCTCTCTCTCTTATTTTTGTTCGTTTTTGTCCATCTACAGTAATCACACAATGACTATTTATCCAACTTGACTTCTACCTCTCTCTGTTTCTCGTTTTTGGTCTTTGTTTATGCCATCTTCTCGTGTTCATTTCTATACTATGTGTATTCTTCTGTTTCTACTCTATATTTATACAACTTGACTTTTACCTCTTTCTTGTCTTCTCTTGTTTTTGGTCTTTGTTTCCTCCTCCTCCTCGTGTTCATTTCTATCCTCTCTGTGTCCTCGAGTTCTGTGTCTGGCTTCTGTTTTCTTCTCTGTATTCATGGTCCATTTTATCCTTTTTTCCAGCTCTCCTCCTCTCCTCCTCTTCTCCATTTGCTTCTCTTCATTCATCATTCATTCTTCTCTTCATTCTCTTCTCCTCTCATTTATCTCTTATCCTCTTCCTTATATGCTACGTGTCCTCTTTTCTTCCTCACTCACGTTTTTCTCCTTTCACCCCACGCTCTTGTCCTCTTGCTACACTCTTTCCTCCATTCCCTCCTCTTCTTTCTTCTCTTTTCTTCCCTCACCCCTTGATGGTTTTATCTTCCACCCCTTTCCCCTTACTCTTTCTTCCCTTGATTCTTTCGTCTATGATCCCTTCCCCTTACTCTTCTTTGATTCTTTCGTCTATGATCCCTTCCCTTACTCTTCCTTTGATTCTTTCGTCTATGATCCCTTCCCCTTACTCTTTCTTTGATTCTTTCGTCTATGATCCCTTCCCCTTACTCTTTCTTCCCTTGATTCTTGTTCGTCTAATGATCCCTTCCCTATTACTCTTCCCTTTGAATTCGTTCGTCCTATGATCCCTTCCCCTTACTCTTCCTTTGATTCTTTCGTCTATGATCCCTTTCCTTTACTCTTTCTTTGATTCTTTCGTCTATGATCCCTTCCCCTTACTCTTCCTTTGATTCTTTCGTCTCATCCCTTCCCCTTACTCATTCTTCTCTCTCTTCCCTTGACTCTTTCGTCCATCACCCCTTTTCCCTTACTCTTCTCTTTCGTAACCTCCTTTATTTTCCTCTCACCCCTTACCACCATTTCATTCAGTTTTCTCTCTGTTTCTATCATGTTTCACTTATTCCTTTTCTCCCATCCCCATCCGTCTGTAACCTCGCTCCATATTCTCTGTAGTTTTTTTTCTTCACTAGTACCAAATTACGTAGTTTTTAGGGTTGAGTTACGTAATGTCTAGTGTACGAAAATACCTCTGCTCTTACCTGTATCTCTCCCTCCTCACGTGTCCAATCATGCCACTTATCTTCATTCCTTCTGCATTCCTCCTCATTTCCCTCCCTCATTCTGTCAATTACGTTCCTTGTCTTGTTTTTTCTCATATTTTTGTTCATTCCTTTCCCTTAACCCTTAGTTCTTATCATCCCTTATCCTTTATTTCCTTATTTTCTCTTTCCCTTCATCCCTTGTGTCTGTTTTCCCTCCGTTTACGCGATTTTTCTGTAGGTGTCTTTTCTCTTTTTTTCTTTGCTCACTAATGAATACCTTTGCCCCGTGTGTCTTCCTGCCTCCCCCACCCCCCCCCCCCCCCCCCCCCCCGCGACCTTCCCCTCCCGCCACGCCTCCCGCCACGCCCCCCCGCCTCCTCGTTAGGTATTCTAGGGGCGCCTCGTCCTCACATACCATAGTGGGTCTTGTCCGTTTTGTATGCGTAGCGTGTTGACTTCGTGTTATTGCTTTTTTTTTAGAAGGGTTTGGTTCTCTCTTTTTTCTTTTCCTCTCTCTCTCTCTCTCTCTCTCTCTCCTCTCGGTCTCTCTCTCTCTTCCTCTCTCTCTCTCTCATCTCTCTCGTCTTCTCTCGCTCTCTCTCTCTCTCTCACGTTAATTACACAATCGTGGCTACTCTACTTACCCCCTTCTCTCTCTCTCGTCTCTCTCTCTCTCGCGTCTCGTCTCTCTCTCTCTCTCTCTTCTCTCTCTCACGTCTTCTCTCTTCTCTCTCTCTACTCCCAAAATCTCTCTCTCTCTCCACTCTCTCTATCTCCCTCTATCTCCTCTCTCTCTCCCTCTCTCTCTCTCTCTCTCTCTCTCTCTTCTTATCCTCTCTCTCTCTCTCTCGCTCTCTCTCTCTCTCCTCGTCTCTCTCTCTTCTCTCTCTCTCCTCTCTGTCCTTCTCTCTTCTCCTCTCTCTCGTCTCCTCTCTCTCATCTCTCTCTCCTCTCCTCTGGTCGTACCTCATCCTCCTCTCTCTCTCTCTCAACTACGAACCTAGACATTCTGGCATCCTGGTCACGCTTGAGTGGGTCTCTGTCCTTACTTCGAACCCTTCCTCCATCCTCTCCCCTCCCTCTCCCTCCTCCATCCTCTCCCTCCTCTTTCCCCTCCCCTCTCCCCTCAATTTTACCCCTTCCCTCCTTCCTTCCCTCTCCTTCCTCTCTCTCCTCCCTCATGCCCTGCTCACTTCTTAGGTTCATCTCTTGTCCTTTCTTTTAGTTATTTAATCCTTCTGTTCTTGTTCCTTCTTCGACTGTTATTCCTTTTTGTCTCATTGTTTATAAACCGGTTCTAGATCTTCACATTGTCTTCTTCTCCTCCTCCTCCTCCTCCTCCTCCTCCTCCTCCTCCTCCTCCTCCTCCTCCTCCTCCTCCTCCTCCTTCTACGCATTGTCTTCTTCTCCTTCTTCTCCTCCTCCTCCTCCTCCTCCTCCTCCTTCTCCTCCTCCTCCTCCTCCTCCCCTCCTCCTCCTCCTCCTCCTCTCCTCCTCCTCCTCCTCCTCCTACATTGTCTTCTTCTCCTCCTCCTCCTCCTCCTCCTCCTCCTCCTCCTCCTCAGATCACGCCACACGTACAAGCCCTTGTCGCAACTAATCGTATTTGGTTGTCATTCGGGGCATTATGGGACATCCCGCGCGGCCAGATTCTCAAGGGCGGCGCTCAGGGGGGAGGGAGGGAGTCGGTGCCCCCCTGCAGGATTGCCTTAACCCCTTGAAGCCCAGAACGTAATTTCCATTGTAATTTGGCGACCATCAGACGATTTTAATGAATATATGCAATATTTTATAGATATGACGTGTTTAGTATCCTTGTCCACTAACTAAGTTGGTATATTATGTTAGCTTTCGTAATTTTATGGCCAACAACAGACGGTGTTGTATAGCAAAGGAAAGATCTGGGTGTGAAAAGGTTAACCTTGCCTTAGCTTTATGGTGTGTTGTTTCTTTTATCATTTTCTCTTTGTTTCGCTTCTATGGGGGATTGTATATATTTTTTTCTCATTTTTATTGTTGGTTCTATAATTGCTTAATTTTTAGAGGGTACGTTTTTGTCAAGTTTTTTTTCTCGTTCATTATTTATTTGTGTGTGTGTGTGTGTGTGTGTGTGTGTGGTGTGTGTGTGTGTGTGTATGTGTGTGTGTAGTGTGGTGTGTGTATGTGTGTGTGTGTGTGTGGTGTGTCCACAACCTCAAAGTTAGAGGTTCGGAGGTGAGAGCGTACACCGCCCAGAGAACGTGTGTCAGTGTGATGATAGTCGGTGCAACAGAGAACACGTACGGATAGACTGCCCAACATGCCCATTGGCTTCCCGGTGCCGTGAAAGGTACCCAATGTTTGACTTTTCTGTATTGGCGAATTATTCATGAAAGAACTCATTGTGCGAGTTGTGCAATTTGTATATGAGTCCGTCATGTTTATATGTAATTTCATATCTCCTCTCAAGTTTATTTGTTTTTATTTATTGTTATTATGGGGGACCCCCAAAAAAAAAAACAAATAAGATGTTCTTTTGTATAGATTTTTGTGTGTATTGTGTTATGCTTTGTCAATAAACTACTACTACTACTGTGTGTTCTGTGTGTGTGTGTGTGTTGGAAAGGCTGCCAATCTAGTTTTCTTTTCATTCTTTGGTTTATATATATATATATATATATATATATAGATATATTAATTCATTCAGTAATTTTGCGTTTTTTGAATACTGTAGCTACATAAGTGTAATTCTGGGCATTTTCTGTTTTTTATCCAGTCTGTTTTGCTGTCATGTGTGTGTTGTTTTCAGCGCTACATGTGTGTGGTTGAGTGTGTGTGTGTGTGTCGGGTATTTGAAAAACAGTGGCCATTGTTTTCCTCTACACGAATATATTTCACTCTCTCTCTCTCTCTCTCTCTCTCTCTCTCTCTCTCGTCTCTCTCTCTCTCTCTCTCTCTCTCTCTCTCCTCATGTCTCCTCTTTCTCTCTATCTTCTCCTCTCTCTCATCTCTCTCTCCTTCTCTCTCTCTCTCTACACAACGAGTGAAACTTGAAAAAAAATTGAAATAAACGAATGTGTGAATATTGACGCTTTTTATTATTTATTTGTTTTGTTTGATATTTTGTCTCGTTTCATGACATTCCATTTTTCGGCTTTCCCCTCTCACGTCTCTTTCCATTTAACACATTTCCTCACCTGTTTTTCATGTTTCCTCGGTCGCTCCGGCTGATGCCCTCCTTTCACCGTCGTGTCTGTCTGTCTATTTAGCTATATGTCTATCTGCATATTTATCCATGTCTGTTTGCTTCTTACTGCCTCTGTCTCCTTGTGTGTCTCTCTCTCTCTCTCTCTCTCTCTCTCTCTCTCTCTCTCTCTCTCTCTCTCTCTCTCTCTCTCTCTCTCTCTCTCTCCCTCCCCCAAGGCCACTGACTGACCCAATCTCCCACACTCGCTCAATACACTCGCTACTCGCTCTTTTTCTCAACTCATGACTCGCTCTTCTTCCTTCACTTCGTTTTCCTTCCTTTTTTCCTTCTTTTTTCCCTTTAACTCTTCCTCATATTTCTCTCTCTTAATCTTTGTATCTTCATCTGACCTTTTAGTTAACGTTTCGTGTCTTTAAATTGGTTTCTTTTCCACTATTTAAGAATTTTATCCACCTCATAATTTTCTCTTTTCTCTTTTCCTCCTCCTACACCTTTTTTTTCTTCTTATTTTTCAATCTTGTTCTTCCTCTTGTTCATGTTCTTCCTTATTTTCCTCTTTTTCTTTTTCCTCTCCATCTTCTTTTTCCTCTCCATCTTCTTCTTTTTTCTTTCTTCTTCTTCCTGCTCTTCTTCTTCTTCTTCTTCTTCTTCTTCTTCTTCTTCTTCTTCTTCTTCTTCTTCTTCTTCTTCTTCTTCTACCATTCACTCACTCCATACCTAAATCACTCAGTCACTTACATCACACTCCTAACTATCACTCCTCCTCTTCTTCCATCACCACTTGCCACCTCCTCCACTCACGAGGTCAAGGATGTAGGTCTGGATTTGCCACATGTAGGTCAGCGCAGGTCAAGGGAGGCAGCCGCAGTACACGTGTGATCCAAGTGTGTACATTGCAACAGGAGAGACAAGTTGGAGTGATGCGCGATAAGGGAGGGTGAAATTAAGGGTGTGAGAAGTGGGTGTATTGGACTATATACAAGGAAGATGAGCACTCCTTCATATCCTCCTCCTTCTCCTTCTTCTATTCCTCCTCCTTCTTCTTCTACTCCTCTTCCTTCTTTTTTCTCATTCTACCTCCTCCTCTTCCTTCTTTTCCTCATTCTCTTCCTCTTCCTTCTCCTCCTCATGATACCAGGATTGCCAGTACTATCATTACTACTACTACTACTACTACTACTACTACTACTACTACTACTACTACTATAAAGAGTTATAAGAACTATGTGTTTTAAAGGTAAATATGATCACACAGCAGAACTATTTGTCAATTTTCATCTAACTTTTCGGTCATTAATTATTTTTTTCTTGCTATTATCAATATTTAAATCACTGCACATACAGCTTCATAATTATCCTATTTTCTTACGCACTCAACATACATATAGCACAAGGTCAAACCTTATCAACCTGGTTTGCCCTCAAGCACGCACCACTATTCCATAACAGCACACTGTGTGCCGGACCCAAGCTGTGGAACTCGCTGCCAGACACACTCAAATGTATAACAAATCTACATTCTTTTAAAAAACAACTAAAGAACCTCCTGTTTTCTTTACAATGATGATTGTACGTATAATGTATGTATGTATGTATGTGTATATATGTATCTATGTTTGTATGTATGTGTATACATGTGCATGTATGAAGGTATGTAGGTTATACGTGTGGGAGTATCTATGTGATTTATGCGTTTATGTACGTATATGTATGCATGTTTGTGTTCGTTTACATGTATGTGGATTTATTTATGTGTACTTTGTGTGTGTTGTGTGTGTGTGTGTGTGTGTGTGTGTGTGTGTGTGTGTGTGTTGTGTGTGTGTGTGTGTGTGTGTGTGTGTGTGTGTGTGTGTGTGTGTGTGTGTGTGTAATATATGTATTTATTAATAGTGTATTACTAGGTGTTAGGTGTTACATCTTGATCATATGTTATATACATTTTTTTTCTGGTGTTGAGGATGTAATAGGTAACTATTTTTTTTTATATAATTATATATAACTATATACATTGTAAAGTATTGTGAGAAGCTTAGATGATATTTAAATTATGTCTGCTAAGGAGCCATCTATGGTTCTGCAGACTAGGCCATATTAAGTAAAACAAATATATATATATATATATATATATATATATATATATATATATATATATATATATATATATATATTATATATATAATATATATATTATACAATGGCAATAAATAAATAAAAATAAATAAAAAAATAAAAAATAAAAAACTTACAACTACTACTACTACTACTACTACTACTACTACTACTACTACTACTACTACTACTACTACTACTATATACTACTACTACTACTACTACTACTACTACTACTTCTTCTTCTGCTGCAACTGACTGAATTGTGTTAGTAGTTACGTGCGGATCTGGGCGAATCTAGTATTTGTAACGGTTAATACACACACACACACACACACACACACACACACACACACACACACACACACACACACACACACACACACACACACACACACACACACACACACACACACACACACACACACACACACACACACACACACACACACACACACACACACACACACACACACACACACACACACACACACACGTACACACACGTACACACACGTAACACTACACACTCCGTCCTCTATGTGGGCACTACAGGGGCGTGTCCTTGGAGGAGAAGCCGCCCTTGCGTGGCCTGGATCTTGACAGGGGCGGGGGAAGGGGAGGGGGTCAAAGGGTGGCTTACTAAAGGGTAGCTGACGTGTGTGTGTGTGTGTGTGTGTGTGTGTGTGTGTGTGTGTGTGTGTGTGTGTGTTCCCTATTGGGCAATACATTTTTTTTCGGCACTATCATCTGAATCTCTCTCCAGTCCAAACACACACACACACACACACACACACACACAACACACCTCT
>JACEEZ010021762.1:217799-232799 GCA_016584305.1 Chionoecetes opilio
GGGGTATTTTCCTCTTTCCTCCTGTCACTGCATCTTTTAGTTCCTTGTTTTCCTTCCTTGTTTTATTGTTGTCTCGTCCATCCTCTTACATTTTTATCTCCTCCTCTTCCTCCTCCTCCTCCTCCTCCTCCTCCTCCTCCTCCTCCTCCTCTCCTCCTCCTCCTCCTCCTCCTCCTCCTCCTCCTCCTCCTCCTCCTCCTCCTCCTCCTCCTCTCCCCGTCCTACTCACTCTAATAGTCCAGAATGCTTCTTCACACCGCCGCGTATTCTTCCACGTTACAGCAACATTTGATGGAGGAAGGAGAAGAATACGTAAGCAAGTAAGTGCACAGCCACTCTGCCTCCCGTGACGTCTCCGATCTCAGACAGGGGAAGCGAGGCGAGCGGCGAGGGTTTTACGATGGCAGTGTTCTCATCTAACTTTGCTCCGGCAGCGTCCAAAGTTGTTCGTGTGTATGCCACTCATTGTCGCCCCGTTAAATCTTAGAGAAGTCCGACTGTTGCTCTTACTGATGATAATGATAATACAAGTGATACAATGATAACGAAGACAATAATGATGGTAATAATAGTAATGATAATAGAAGTGATAATGATAACGATAAACAATAATGATGGTAATAATAGTAATAATGATGATAGTGGAGATAATAAATAACCTTAGTAGTGATGATAACAGTACAAGCCTTGATTTTGTACAATGCCTATAGATCTCCCTTTTCTTTGTTATCTTACTGGCTTCTTTATAGAGACTGGCAACTAAGCGGGGTTTTGTTAACTTATTTTTTTTGTTCTTGGCCAGTCCTTTGTGATGTAAAAAAAAAAAAAAAAAAAAAACTGAAAATACCACTATTTCCTAAACAGAAAATAGAAGCTGCACAAAAGACTATATAAGTGCTGAAAGAAAATAGAAGCTGCACAAAAGACTATATAAGTGCTGAAAGAAAATAGAAGCTGCACAAAAGACTATATAAATGCTGAAAGAAAATAGAAGCTGCACAAAAGAGTATAAGTGCTGAAAGAACATAGAAGCTGCACAAAAGACTATATAAGTGCTGAAAGAACATAGAAGCTGCACAAAAGACTATAAGTGCTGAAAGAAAATAGAAGCTGCACAAAAGACTATAAGTGCTGAAAGAAAATAGAAGCTGCACAAAAGACTATATAAGTGCTGAAAGAAAATAGAAGCTGCACAAAAGAGTATATAAGTGCTGAAAGAAAATAGAAGCTGCACAAAAGAGTATAAGTGCTGAAAGAAAATAGAAGCTGCACAAAAGACTAAGTGCTGAAAGAACATAGAAGCTGCACAAAAGAGTATAAGTGCTGGACTCAACCACAAACCGCTATATTGCTAAGGGCTCACCAAAGAGTGTTAAGGGGGCTCGGAGAAATAGAAGCTGCACGAGTTGTGCTGGAAAGTAGAAGCGCACAAAGACTCGTTGCGAAAAGAAGTGAGATTATAAGTATAAGTACGAGCTATTGAGGGCAGTAGGCACGGGGAGGGACCAGGGCACCCTGTCGGACTAGTGTGTAGGGTGCCAAGCGGTAGTCGTGTTTTGCGAGTGTGGTTTTGTTGTGGAGTATGAGGAGCAATGGTGCAGAGATGAGACCAGGACGCTATTGGATAGTGTTATGGTGTAAGGTGTGTGTGTGTGTGTGTGGTGATTGCATGTGTTGTGTGTGGGTGTGTGTGTGTGTGTTGGTGTTGTTGTGTGTGTATTCATCTGTGTTGTGTGTGTGTGTGTGTGTGTGTGTGATTGCTTTTTTTTGGGGGGGGTGTGTGTTGTGTGTGTGTGTGTGTGTGTGGTGACATGCCCTCTGAAAAATGTCATATGGGTGTAAAACCGCATAAAGAAAGATATATAGCAGTTATGACTCATCCAGGATAATCGCAAAAGTAAAAAAAAAAATGGGAGCGAGAAAAAAAATATAGAGACGCGTCAATAAGTAGACAAGGAAACAGTAGTGAAGGGATGCAGTGTTGCCAGAAAAGTGTGCAACCCTCAACCGACTGTTTGTGATGGCGGGGAAGTACTACTGTGAGAGAGAGAGAGAGAGAGAGAGAGAGAGAGAGAGAGAGAGAGAGAGAGAGAGAGAGAGAGAGAGAGAGAGAGAGAGAGAGAGAGAGAGAGAGAGAGAGATGGCGGGGAAGCTGCAGGCGGTCTAGTCTAGCTATTGTGCGGTATTTGGCGCAGGTGTTGTTTGCGCCAATTAGAGAGAACTGAAACTCGAAATGCCAGTGGTCGCTGGCAGTTTTAACTCACCAAGTTGGTAATAAGTTGGTCTACTGTAAAACAAAATATGGGCTTATTCCACTGCACTTAAAACACAAAAGTATAATATTAAGAACGATTTTCTTCTATATGTATATTGTATAGAAGCCTGATTCTGTAAAACATGTATACTGTATAACCAAGCAGGTTATAGTTGAGGAGGCGATGGAAATGTTACTCTATGATATTATATAGTCAATAACGAATGTTTAGAAATTAACTATACATAGGCAGTCATATTTTCCTGTTATTATTGTGTATCAATTAGATAGAAAACCTGGAAGTGCAATGAGTCGACGCGTGAAGTCGCAATGTTTTGATTCAATCTTCCCGCCACAATGCGCGGCAGGCCGCCTCCACAATTATAACCTACTTGGTCGCAGCAACAGAAAGATTTCGGCATTCTATATTCTTCGTTTTTCCAAAGCATTGCTTATTGTATTTTGACAAACGTTTGCCAGACGCAACAGTACTGTCTTAGAAAACAGTGTGAACATCGCCCCCAATAAAACATGCTACAATATACATGTAAAAAATATATTAAGCTTTGATACTCGAGGCGAGTAATTTGCATTAAATTGCTATTATAGAACGTTCCATCGTAATGCATGTCATCCATACAATTAGTAGAACAACAGAAGAACTATTTTTTGGTATTCAGATGCGGTGCATCAATATTGATCGCGAAATTGATTTATGAAAATATTAGTCGCGGAGCCAAAACACAAGTAGACCAACCTTTGAGTTAAAACTGCCAGCGACCACTGGCATTTATCGAGTTTCAGTTCATTGGAATTGGGCAACACACACACACAACACACACACACACACACACACACACACATACACGCTTAAACTCATTCACTCAGTCTTTTTTTTCTCCCTCATATTATTACTGGCAACATATGCTTCATGTTTTATGGCACTCGTGTCCCATTAACTTTGACCAAATGACGCTCGTGATGATGACGAAACTGTTGCTGCTGTTGTTGTTGTTGTTGTTTTGTGATAGTGACGTCGCAGTGTTGTTAGTTTTTGTAACGGTGTGTTTTTATTAACATTTTATACACACATGGAGGAAGGGATGAGAGACGGAAAGAGGGAATAGAGGAGGAGGAGGAGGAGGAGGAGGAGGACAAAATAAATATATACGAAAGGGTGGAGAAGGAAGAATAAAAATAGGAAAAGGAAGGAGTATGAACAAAGTAAAGAAGGAGGAAGGAAGGAGGAGGAGGAGAAGGAGAAGGAGGAGGAGGAGGAAGAGTAGATAAAAAATAATAAAAAGGAGAGGGAAGAGAAAAAAGAATAAGAATAAGAAAAGGAAGGAGTATGAGCAAAGAAAAGGAGAATACAAATGAGAGGGATAAGGAAGAAAAATATGAGGGAAAGAAAGACGGAGGAGGAGGAGGAGGAGGAGGAGGAGGAGGAGGAGGAGGAGGAGGAGGAGGAGGAGGAGGAGGAGGAGGAGGAGGAGGAGGAGGAGGAGGAATGGTTTAGTTGGTATGCGTGAGTCTTAAGGTCATATCCAACACACGAGGCACCATTAAGCACCATCATTGCTCAACGTCACTATACCTGGGGCCAGTTTTTCCCCCTTCCTATATACGAACTCAAAAAAGAATGCAGAAAAAGAAGAAGAAACACCCAACACACACACACCCAACACACACACAAACACACACACACACACACACACACACACACACACACACACACACACACACACACACACACACACACACACACACACACACACACACACACCAGTAAACAGCAGTACTTATCATCTTCAGCCTTGGCCTTGGTAATGGTGGTCATTAGCGTAACTGCAGCCTCGGCACTCGGGACCAGAGTAATAGAGGAACCTTGGCCTCCTGATAGACAGCTCCCTCGGGTCTCAAGACATTACTGTATACCCGCTCACTGTATTTTGCTCTTCCCTTTATATCTGCTCACATTATTATATTCTTGATGATTCCATTGTGCTCTTCATTCTTTGGCTTGACGCTGAAATACTCAAGTAACTTTTAGCTGGTTGATTTGTGATGTTTTAGGATTTTGCGGATTAGACTCTTTAATCTAAATTCTCATGTTCCTTAGTGTTGACAACTTGATTTCGAAAATAGGCCATGTAGAGGGTGTTTTCTGTTATGACTACTACTACTACTACTACTACTACTACTACTACTACTACTACTACTACTACTACTACTACTACTACTACTACTACTACTACTACTACTACTACTACTATACTATTATACTACACATTATACACATTATTATCTAAGAAATTGTTACAAAGCGGATCTTTCGGTGTTGTATGTTGAGGGTAATGTTTTGTAATTCTCTCTCTCTCTCTCTCTCTCTCTCTCTCTCTCTCTCTCTCTCTCTCTCTCTCTCTCTCTCTCTCTCTCTCTCTCTCTCTCTCTCTCTCTCTCTCTCTCTCTCTCTCTCTCTCTCTCACAGTCTGTCAGTCTAGATAGCCAGCAGAAACCCTTGCATCGAGCGTCGTAACTACCTATCTACAGCAGACACCAGCAGTTTATACTAATTGTCTAGTCGCTTGTAGGTTCATGTGTAAAACTTCCACTACATTTGCAGCATCCAATCCTGATAAAACGCGGACACGTATTATTCTTGCATGCTACGTTCCCCCCGCACACACACACACACACACACACACACACACACACAACACACACACACACACACACACACACACACACACACACACACACACACACACACGCACGCACGCACGCACGCACGCCGCGCGCGCGCGCCACACACACACACACACACACACACACAACACACACACACACACACAGCACCACGCACGACACGCACGCACCACACACACACACACACACACACCACACACACAAAAACACACAACGAGGAGGGAGAGGAGAAGAGAGGACGAGAGAGAAAAGAGAGAAACACAAAAACAACACCAGCACACGCAATCCCGACGAAACCATCCATATAAGTAAGGTGCATTCTTCTGCGGACGAGAGACACCTCAAGACCAGATGCAACAAGTGGGACCCTCTTAAATTTTGTAGGGCAGGGAGTAAGAGAGAGAGGAAGAGAGGAAGGAAGGAGGATGCGGCAAGACGGAAGGAAAAAAACGGAAGAAAAGGGAATGATTTGATATCACTTCCACTCGACTTCCCTTTTCTCCTATTCCACGCGTCCACATTTCCCTCTTTTGTTCCTTTTCCATTCATCCACATTTCCCTCCTTTCTTTTCATTCATCACATTGGAGGAGGGGGTTGCTATGCACGGTAGGATGACTGGTCAGAGTGGTTGAATATCAGTCGGTACCTTTTCTTGTTTTTCACAATAAGGATACAAACGAATATCGTTTCATTCACTTGAAGTGTTCAGTAGATGTCGGTCTCTCGCTGTCACTCGGTTCACTCGCGTCTCACGGATGTTTCACTCGTGAGGTGGCCTCCACACACTCGGTCACGTGTGTGTCCTTTGGGGACCAAAAGTTCTCTGTCCCAGAAAGTGAGAGTCTTTTCACATCTAAACTATAACCATGACGTCACGTCACGTCACGTCTTGGATCTACCAATAACGAGTACACAACACCAGCTTTTGTTTTTCCTTTTACCAATCAGGAAAGGCTTCCAAAGAGCTGAGCAAATGCTTTCCTAATCTAAACCTAAATCTTTGTGATGACAAGCAGGAAGAATTATCGGTTTCAGAGCTACTCCGGCGTTACTTTTTCTCTCTCTCTCTCTCTCTCTCTCTCTCTCTTCCTCTCTCTCTCTCTCTCTCTCTCTCTCTCTCTCTCTCTCTCTCTCTCTCTCTCTCTCTCTCTCTCTCTCTCTCTCTCTCTCTCTCGCTAATAAATCATTTTGCTAACTTATTCCTATCCTTATTCAGACTAAAAGACCTATTACAACATTTCCCTCCTTTCTTCCTTTTCCATTCATCCACATTTCTCTCCTTTCTTCCTTTTCCATTCATTCACATATCCCTTCTTTTCCTTCTCACCTCTTCTCTGTATTGGGCATCGTCCTAATATATGTATAGGCATGGATTGTATGGTCTTGGCTCAGTGGTTTTAGGGTGATGAGAATATAAGGGTCGATACTCCTGCCTGCTGGTGTTGCTGCTGGAGACTCGTAAAGGGGGGGGGGGGGGGGTGAGGTTGTACTTAAGTCCTATTTAAAGGGGTAAGGCTGTATTTAAGTCCTATTTAAAGGGTTAAGGCTGTATTTAAGTCCTATTTAGAGGGGTAAGGCTGTATTTAAGTCCTATTTAAAGGGATAAGGCTGTATTTAAGTCCTATTTAAAGGGATAAGGCTGTATTTAAGTCCTATTTAAAGGGATAAGGCTGTATTTAAGTCCTATTTAAAGGGATGGGGCTGTAATTAAGTCCTATTTAAAGAGATAAGGCTGAATTTAAGTCCTATTTAAAGGGATAAGGCTGTATTTAAGTCCTATTTAGAGAGGTAAGGCTGTATTTAAGTCCTATTTAAAGAGATAAGGCTGTATTTAAGTCCTATTTAAAGGGATGAGGCTGTATTTAAGTCCTATTTAAAGAGATAAGGCTGAATTTAAGTCCTATTTAAAGGGATAAGGCTGTATTTAAGTCCTATTTAAAGAGATAAGGCTGACTTTAAGTCCTATTTAAAGGGATAAGGCTGTTTTTAAGTCCTATTTTTTAAGAGATAAGGCTATAATTAAGTCCTATTTAAAGGGATGAGGCTGTATTTAAGTCCTATTTAAAGGGATGAGGCTGTATTTAAGTCCTATTTAAAGAGATAAGGCTGTATTTAAGTCCTATTTAAAGGGATGAGGCTGTATTTAAGTCCTATTTAAAGGGATAAGGCTGTATTTAAGTCCTATTTAAAGGGAGAGGCTGTATTTAAGTCCTATTTAAAGGGAGGAGGCTGTATTTAAGTCCTATTTAAAGGGAGGAGGCTGTATTTAAGTCCTATTTAAAGGGAGGAGGCTGTATTTAAGTCCTATTTAAAGAGTGGATGGAGGAATGAATGTACTAATATGTTGGAGAGTGATGGTAACTAATAGTGTCTATGTTTGGGTTAGAATTCACATCATTTGCTTGTATATGTCACTATGGGATGTTTTGTTTATATCTGTTTGTTGTAATGAGTGTATTGGATAAGAGAGAGAGAGAGAGAGAGAGAGAGAGAGAGAGAGAGAGAGAGAGAGAGAGAGAGAGAGAGAGGAGAGAGAGAGAGAGAGAGTCTACCAAAGATACAAGCAACGTAACAGTCTTATCATGACACTTTCATCAATTAGTGAATGTTGATCGGTGCAGAATAAGGCAAGATTACAAAAAGGAATGAGAAGAGGAAATTCTTATAAGACACTCGAAACATCCATCAGGCTAAGAGTCCACAGTGACTAAAAAATAAAGCCTCCAACGTGTAAGCATCCCACCAATTACGTCATCACAATCCTTTCATCAATTATCGCTTCTCTTCTCCCAATCTCTCCGCCCCCCTTCCCTCCTGTGAATTCCATGGCTGTAGGACCCTCCTCTCCCCCACTCACCCCCCTCACCCCCCACACACACGCACACGAGGAGCTAACCAACAAAGGACTTTAATTCAGTTCGCTGTGGGATTACACTGAGGGAATCACTAGCTAACGAGAGACTCATTCATTGGGACAGAGGGGATCTTGTCTTACAGGAAGGGGGAGGTACGCATGTAGATCAGGGGGAGGAAGAGGAGGGGGAGGGGAAGAGAAAGAGGGGGAAGAGGGTGAGGGAGGCAGAAAGAGGAAAAGGAGGAGGGAGGAGGAGGAGGAGGAGGAGGAGGAAGAGAAGAGGGAGGAGTAGCTGTCATACTTGTTTTGCTTTTGATATTACGCAGCATCGAAGTAAAAGTATCTAAGAAGTGCACGGTCAAGATGAGGACGAGAGGGGGGAGCGGAAGGGGGAGGGGGAGGAGGGGAGAGAAAGGGGGAAGGGGGAGGGGGGAGGAGAATCTTGACCTTTCCCAATGGTGACGTTACCAGTTAGGAAGGCTGTGAAATAGAGGCAGGCAAGATTACATAACTAGAAAGGAAAAATAAATGTAAAATGTTTTAAGTTTCACGTTCTGTAAATAATTATGGAGCAGAAAATTTATGGACTGTGGGAAAAAAATGTGTATATTATGTTAATGAGAAAATGAGGGCTTATAAAAGATTCAGTCATTTAGTAAAGATGATTTGTTAGGAATGATGAAAGAGAGAAAGATATTAAAGCTGAGGCCTCATGGACTTCAAATAATAGTGCAGGAAGATTTCAAGTAGAATATCAGACACGCAGACCTGTTACAAAAGAATGGCAAGAAAATATATTAACTAACTTCCTTAATTAATGTAAAGGAAGGTGTAGATTAGAAGCCAGTGAAGTAATAGAGTAAAGGTGAGGAACTGGAGACAAGAAGAGCATGTGCTGTTTATAATTGCTGTAATTTGTTTAAAGAAGAGAAAAAATGTGACAAGTAATTGCTTTGCCTTTTTTTGTGTCTATTTCTTTACTGCAATTATTAGAGAACTGGAGAGAGAGAGAGAGAGAGAGAGAGAGAGAGAGAGAGAGAGAGAGAGAGAGAGAGAGAGAGAGAGAGAGAGAGAGAGAGAGAGAGAGAGAGAGAGCATGCAGTTGAGAGGGTGTGATGAGGATTAGTATTGGTGAGATGGATGAGTCAGTGTGGGAATGGAATGGCACAGTGGAATAGAAGATACGAGGAAGAAGAGAAAGAAGGGTGGGGGGGGGGGGATGATGAAGTGAACGTGGTGTTGGAGGAGGGGAAGGGGGATGGGTAACCAGGGAAAGGTTTGGGGGATGGAGGAGGAGGAAAGGAGAGGAGTATGGTGGGGGGAATAGTGGAGATAGAGGAGAGAGGGAGGTAGGGAGGGGAAGATGTGGGTGTTTGAGGGGGAGGGGGAGGTGAGCCGAAACCGAACTGTCGCTGACTAGCTCTCTCTCCTCTCTCTCTCTCTCTCTCTGGCTCCGAGCTCAGGATTGCCAACTTGCATTTTTCAGTGCCAAAATTACCCCTTTTTGGCTGCAGTCTGTAGAATACCTGTTTGGCATTGAAAAGCCATGATTTGTCAGTTTGGCATTGATAATGGCAGACTTTGACAACAAGGAAACAGGTCGATGTAATTTTGGTTCACATTGCGTATTAAAGTATCGTTACCAACAACCACATGCCTCCAGCCTCTGATACGTACTGGACCACCTTTGACGCGTCCACGACAGGAGCAGCACGTGGGCCAGGACGGAGGTTGAGGCTGTGACCGCGGCAGGCAAAGTCTGTTATCAGAATTGCAGTCTGGCATCAAAACCCCTTGCCAGACCTTGACAATGAGACAATCAGCAGAAATAACTTTGGTCTTTGGTTCACATTACGTAATAAAGTATTGCTACCAACAACCACATGCCTCCAGCCTTCGATACGTGAGGGACGACGCGAATGTGCGGCTGTAGGCGCGGCGGGCGATTAAATCATGACTCATAAGACATAAGTCACAGTTACTATTCCCTTGAAGTAGCATATAAGCGAGATGTCGAAGTGGAAGGGATCTTGCGATTCGGGAAGGTTGCATGAAATTTGATTCCATGGCTGACGAAGGCAAGGCATTGAAGACAACGAAGACGTAGTTTACCTCTATCCCTAACCATTACATGATTGTATGTGCTGTGTGGTTAACTTTTTTTTCTTTGATGTGCGATGTATCGGTATTTTCAAGTTTGGCATTGAAACGCCCGGTTTGGCAGTAATCTTCAGTGAATTTGGCATTAGTGCACTCATGAGACCTGGCAACCCCGAGCTCGCTTCTCCCTCTCTCTCTCTCTCTCTCTCTCTCTGATCATCTCAGTCTGTCTGTGGCGTTGAGCGTGTGTGGTTACGTCTCCGTGTTCTCCCGGCCCTTCGCTCTTCCCCCAACCTTGTGACCCCTCCATCCCCGCCCTCACTGACGCAACACTCCCTTGCTGGCTCCCGCCCCTGTGTTGCGCCGCCCTCGGAGGTGAGCCTGGTGGTGTTGCGAGTGTTGTGTTGTGGTGTTGTTTGTTGTGTGTGTGTGTGTGTGTGTGTGTGTGTGAGTGTTTGTGTTTGTGGTGACGGATGTTTAGGGTCAGCGTGCCTGGCTTCCGGTCTTGAGATTAGCGGAAGGCAGTGTCAGCAGCGAATGTCAGTCGGTAAGTTTTTGTTTTAATTTCAATCATCGTGCGTCCATCATTATTCACTGTCCCCCCTTTGTCTCTCTCTCTCTCTCTCTCTCTCTCTCTCTCTCTCTCTCTCTCTCTCTCTCTCTCTCTCTCTCTCTCTCTCCTCGCGGGAAGGATTAACCAGTTATTAGCCGGCCCTTGTTCACCCACTATTTCTATTGAAAGGAACTGTGACACACATACTCGGGGAAACACTATAAAGTTACCGGATATATATTTTTACCTCCTAATCCTGTAAGGTGGATGTCTGGATGACTTTTTATATTTCCCTTTCGTTTGTTTTATTTTCGTTTGTACAACATGAAGAAGATTTTCGTTTGTAAAGCATAAAGATTTAGTGAAGAATCGTTGCTGATCAATTGTTTGTGTGTGTTGTTTGGATGCCTTTGTGTGTGTTCGTGTGTGTGTGTTGTGTGTGTGTGTGTGTGTTTGGAAGGGTGTTTCATTGTGTTTCTACCAGTCTGAGAAGTCAACACACACACACGCACACACACACACACACGCCGGCGCACATGGAACCCACCGCTGGACGTCACCTGGCCAGTCAATTAGGTGGCGGGTCGTCATCTGTCGCTCGTCCCATGGCTTGTTATGGTTTGCCTCGCCGCGCCCCAGGGAGAGAAAGGGTCCGGGGCGGAGGGGGGGAGGGGGGGCTTGAGTCTCGGGGGTTCCGGCGGCTTTAGTTCGCTTAGAGGGATTCTTAAGACATTTACTAAAGACTATGTGTGTGTGGCTTGAGGGTTAGTTGGAGGGTTTGAGTGTTGTATGGGTGTGTTTAGAAATGTTTAGGTAGAGGAACCCATAGGTACTGACGCTGGTGGTGGTGGTGTAGGGTCTGTGGTGGCGATGGTGAACAGGTGTTGTGAGTTGTGACCCACTGGAGCTAACGGGTGTGTGTGTGTGTGTGTGTTACTCGTTCAAAACAACCATTGCATCATTATCCCAAGCCTCTTTCCTTAGCCAAAACTTCCCTTCGTCAGCACGCCTCTCGAGCGAGTGTCTGGGCCAAAACCTTGCTATGGGCGTCACCACTGCTATTCTGAACCCTTGAGAGGTGAGACAAAAGATAAAAAATACACCACGATCACGTATCTCATTAGTTGACACGAGGCACTTAGGGAGGAGAGTAGTAAAGCATCACGGTGGACCAGTTGACACGTGCCACTGATGTAACTGCGGCAAGGAATTTAGGGTGAGGGAAGGAAGGAGGGAGGGAGAGGCAAGTAGAGGCATTCACTGACCGCTCGTATACTCTCTCTGGAATTTGTGATGAGAGTTGCCAGATCTTCCTTCCTTTGTAAACTTGAAGCACACGCTATGCTGCTTGTGGTGTGTGTATTCATCTAGTTGTATTTTACAGGGCCAGAGCAATGCTCGTGTGGCCCCGTCTCCATATCGACATATTTATCATTCATCCTTAGTGCTTTGTGTTGGCCGAAGCCAGCACCCCGGAGAGCAGGTCACAAACCCCGGTTAACACCCGGTACCCACCCATTCACTGCTGGGTGGACAGGGGCTCGGGTTTTTTTAAGGAAACAACCCATCTGTTTCCGCTCCGCCCGGGGATCGAACCCGGGACTTCTCGGTTGTGAACCGAGCGTGCTTCCCCTACACCATGGAGTACCCTGACATGGAGTGTGTGTGTGAGAAGAGAGAGAGAGAGAGAGAGAGAGAGAGAGAGAGAGAGAGGCAATGGAAAGGGTGAATGAAGGACAGGTTGAAATGAGTGTTAAAATGTGAGTTCGGACTATGGAAAACATTAAAGAGATCAGTTTCCTTCCTTTTTTTGTATCATCCCCTCTCCTCTATCTTCTCTAAGTAAGCGACAAAAGTAATAATACATAGAAATCGATAGTCAGTAAACGAAATCCCAGACACACCTCTCGTACCTGCAAATTACTTTTGATCTTAACCTTTAAAGTCATAACTCACATTCTTTAGATTTTTTTTTTGGCGGTATGATGGAGGGATCTTGTGTGATTAATGATGGTGATTATCAATTTTGGAGGCTGTGATAGTGGTGATGGTGGAGGTACCAGTAAATGGTGAATGTAGCATATGGACTATTTCTTTATCTGGTCAACTATAGTACCCGGGTTTTATTTTTTGTGGCAGACCTTTTAGTGGGTTTAGTAGTAGTAGTAGTAGAAGTAGTGGTTGTAGTAGTAGTAGTAGTAGAAGTAGTAGTAGTGGTTGGTGACGATAAAAGGTTAGGTATTTAGTGGTGGTTGTTTTGATGTTGAGAGGTAGTTAGTTCCTGTATTTGGTTTTTTTGCCCCTGTTGTGATAAATGGTGGTGCTAATGGATGACAGGCGTGTTGGTGGCTCTGCGAGTTATTAAAGCCAAGGCCTGCATACTATTATCCCGTGTTTTCCTTGCACACCCCCATTAAGAACAGGACTTGCCTAATGTTTCAATAAATAATGCACACACACACACACACACACACACACACACACACACACACACACACACACACACACACACACACATTTTCTGTCTGTCTTTCTTTCTCTCTCTCTCTCTCTCTCCTCTCTCTCTCTCTCTCTCTCTCTCTCTCTCTCTCTCTCTCTCTCTCTCTCTCTCTCTCTCTCTCTCTCTCTCTCTCTCTCTGTGTCTGTCTGTCTGTTTGTTTCTGCTTCTATTTCTCTATCTGTGTCTGTCTGTCTGTTTGTCTCTGTCTCTATTTATCTCTCTCTGTCTGTGTCTGTATCTCTCTCTCTCCTCTCTTCCTCTCTCTCTCTCTCTCTCTCTCCTCCTCTCTCTCTCTCTTCTCTCTCTCTCTCTCTCTCTCTCTCTCTCTCTCTCTCTCTCTCTCGATTCAATTTTTTTCCTGTGTCAGTGAGAACCCATCGAGTCAGGTGTGTGTCGAATTCTCTGTGGCAAGTAACATTGAAGGCTTGATTACAGGTCCTCCTCGTGCCTTTGACCTGCAGCTGAAAGGTGTGTGTGTGTGGGTGTGGGTGTGTGGGTGTGGCTGTGGGTGTGTGGGTGTGGTGTTTATTGTTCAGTGATAACAAAAGAACTCTTGTTACATGGACACAAAACACAAAGTAAATAAAAGAGAACATAACGTGTATAACTACCTTCATAAATAATCAGGGAGGGAGGGAGGGAGGGGCGGTATTTTTGGCTACAGAGAAGGGGTCAGCGATGAGGAAGTGAGGGAGGGAGAGGAGGGGAGAAGAGAGGAGGGGAGAAGAGAAGAGAAGAGGGGAGAAGGAAGGAGGGTCGATGGAGGAAAAGGGCACCGGCTCAACGTAAACGCGGAAGAAGGACGAGTTGATAAAAGCCATGATAGGGAGACAAGGTGAGAGTAATAGAGAGAAAGGAAGGGTGGGCTGTTACCTTGAAGATGTATTAGATGACTGTAAAGAGGGAAGCTGAGGGGATGAAGGGGACGTGTGTTGTGTGTGTGTGTGTCGAGGGCTTGGCGTGAGAGTGGTCGAAAGGCATCTATTTTGGTTTGGCTGTGGCTTGCCCGAGACCTATCCACCTCCACCATCACTACCTCTCCACCTCCACTACCTCTCCACCCTCTCCACCTCCTCAACCTCTCCACCCTCCACCTCCTCCACCTCCACTACCTCTCCACCCTCTCCACCTCCACAACCTCTCCACCCTCTCCACCTCCTCCACCTCCACTACCTCTCCACCTCTCCCACCCTCCCTCCCTGTCTCTGTGTCTGCCTGCCTGTGTCTCCCTTTTGTTTTGCTTCATTGCCTCATCGCGGGTTTCCATTTGTCTTCTCTTACCCACGCATCCCCTTTGTCATTTTTTTGGGGGGGGAGACAGTTTTGTTTTGTGTGGAACCAGCCTGTCTGCCTCCTTTTGTTTCTCCACTACCTCCCACTTTCCACTCTTTTGTTTTTTGATTTGCTTATGTAATGTTTTGTAGTATATGTAGCTTGTAGTGGTGTGTTTTTTGTATTGTCTTTTGTAGAGATGTGGGTTCTTTGCTTGTTTTTTGCTTTGTTTGTTAACCATATCCACATATATTGATTTTGTCATCCATGTATCCTCTCTTACAGTGTCATGTCCTTGTCTTTACCTCTTCCGCCTCCGTATATTATCCTCAATGTCAGCATTTTATTATTTTATTGCTACTACGTTACCTCATCTACACACAACATCCACTTTCCTACCATCCACTCATCCACGTCAACACCCTTAACCTATGTACCTTCGCTCCTCCACCTTTCCACGTCACTCCATCCGACCTCATCCACATCCAACATCCACTTTCCTACCATCCATTCATCCACTTCAACATCCATAACATACCTTCGCTCCTCCACCTTTCCACGCCACTCCATCCGTCTATCTGTCGCTCCTCACTTCGTCATTCTGGAAATTGGTTTGTTTTTGTTTTCCCGTTCTCACTGCCCGGGACTGCGTTCAAGCCTCTACTCGCTCTACTCGCAACACTCACGCCCTTGATTCACTTCGCTCCTGTCCCGCGTGTGTTTCGTGATGCACTCGCCGACGAAACCATGTTAGCGTAAT
>JACEEZ010021762.1:237799-265299 GCA_016584305.1 Chionoecetes opilio
GTGATGTAATAACATGCAAAATTATTCATGAAGTTTTAAATAGTTATACTTAAGAAATGCATATTCTTTTCCGTTAATAGTTTATTTCATTTTTTTGTCTTTCATAGGGACGTAGATCAAGCTGGCTGCTTGTTGAATTTTATGTGTTTAGTAGTTTATCGTAGTAGTAGTAGTTTTAGTAATTATTTTTTGTTGGACTACAGTTTGTTACTCAAAATTTGTGGGAATGTTTCATTTTTTGGACATTAAGTGTTTTGTCTATTTATTAATGATATTATGTGTAATTTATGTATAAAGCTGTGGTCAATAAATATCTATCTATCTATCTATCTATCTATCTATCTGTGTGTGTGTTGTGACTGGTTGCTAATTAGAGTATGAAGAGCAATGACGTCAGGTGGTAGTCATGTATTGTATTAATTGTAGGGTCAGTTTAGTTGTTTTTGTTGTTGTGTTGTTGTTGGTGATTCAATGTTGTTTTATTTTTGTAAAGAAATAGATAATGCAACTGAATCTATAGCTTTGTTGTGTGTGTGTGTGTGTGTGTGTGTGTGTGTGTGTGTGTGTGTGTGATAAGGGAGGAAGAGGAAGTGCGTGAGATAGGACACACACACACACACACACACACACACACACACACACACACACACACACACCACAAGTCCACTCTTTACCTTCCCTCCCTCCCCCTACACACACACACCTCACCCCTCAAATAAGGGCCCTCATCTTATCTCTCCCTTCCTCCATCCTCTTACCTCCCCTTTCCTCTCTCTTCTCTCTCACTCGCCCTGTCTCCCCTGTCACCCCTGCCGCCATGCACTGGGCAGGTAGGGTCAGTGTATATGTGTGTATTTAGATAAACCACAAACCTGGATTTTTCTTGGGATTCAGGGATTTTCAAGGTTGCGTGTTGTGATAAGCAGAGGGAAGTGGAGGGAGGGAAAGGGAAGGAAGTGTTGGAGAACTGCCATGGAGATTAGAGAGAGAGAGAGAGAGAGAGAGAGAGAAGAGAGAAGAGAGAGAGAGAGAGAGAGAGAGAGAGAGAGAGAGAGAGAGAGAGAGGGTATGGAGGTAGAGAGGAAATAGGAAATAAATGGGAGTATCATGACTGACATGAGGTGAAAATGCGATTGATTTGATGGTGTGTGTGTGTGTGTGTGTGTGTGTGTGTGTGTGTGTGTGTGTGTGGTGTGTGTGTGTGTGATAATTAGAGAAGTCATTGACCTTCTAATTGGCTCTGTCCTCGGTCTGACGCCTCGCTAATCATCAAGTGCAGCTAACAATTAATGGCTTGACGAGAAGCGAATCGCTTGTTTGTGGCGGAAAATCAGAATGAGACCACTGAAATTGGTTTTAGGTGTTAATTGACAGGTGTTTCGTTACCTTTACAACATTGACGTGCCTCTTGATTCTTGTTCCTCCTCTTGATTTGCTATAAGCCTCCTTTTGTTCCTCTTGATATGCTATAAGTGCCTTTTCTTCATCGTCCTCTTCTTTTATAGGAGTTAGTAAAGGGAAGAGGTTGATCAAGAGGATGCAAGTAAAGTAAAGGTTAAGTAGAGTAAGTTGAGGATGTAAGTTAAGTAAAGTAAGGTTAGTTAAGGGAAGAGGATTGGTAAGGGAACGCGTGTAGAGAAATTATGGTCTGAGTGAGAGGGCGTGGGTGGGAGGGTGTTGGTTATAGGGCGTGGGTGAGAGTGGGTGAATGAGAGGGCGTGGGTGAGAGGGTGTTGGTGGGAGGGTGTTGGTTATAGGGCGTGGGTGAGAGTGGGTGAATGAGAGGGCGTGGGTGAGAGGGTGTGGGTGGGAGGGTGTTGGTTATAGGGCGTGGGTGAAAGGATAGGGCGTGGGTGGGTGGGAGGGTGTTGGTTATAGGGCGTGGGTGAGAGTGGGTGAATGAGAGGGCGTGGGTGAGAGGGTGTGGGTGGGAGGGCGTGGGTGAGAGGGTGTGGGTGGGAGGTTGTGGGTGGGAGGGAGGGTTGGGTGAGAGGGCGTGGGTGGGAGGGTGTGGGTGAGAGGGCTTGAGTGGGATGACAAGAATGAGAGGCGCGTGGCAAACAATCACCATCATCATCAGTATTCATCCTCTTTCCTCTTCCTCTTCCTCTTCCTCTTTTTTTCCCTTATCCACTTCTCCACTTGTAGTTGTTTTCCTAGTATTAAATTCTCGCCTTCCTTCTTCTCTTGTATTTTTTTTCTTATTTTTTATTCTCGTCCTTGTCCTTTTGTCGTCCTCTCTCTCTCTCTCTCTCTCTCTCTCTCTCTCTCTCTCTCTCTCTCTCTCTCTCTCTCTCTCTCTCTTCTCTCTCTCTCTCTCTCTCTCTCTCTCTCTCTCTCTCTCTCTCTCTCTCTCTCTCTCTCTCTCTCTCTCTCTCTCTCTCATTATCTTTCACGTCACATATCTCCATCAACAAACATTTTTCTTTAGTTCTCTTGTTATATGACGTTCCACCTTAGCTTTCTTTCCCTTGCAGAGAGAGAGAGAGAGAGAGAGAGAGGAGAGAGAGAGAGAGAGAGAGAGAGAGAGAGAGAGAGAGAGAGAGAGAGAGAGAGAGAGAAGAGAGATGAAAAGGGACAAATATAGACGATTCCTTCTTTCCAATCACCTTTCTCCTCCTCCTCCTCCTCCTCCTCCTCCTCCTCCTCCTCCTCCTCCACTACCTCTTCCACCTCCTCCACATAAACGTAAGGTCGCGTGCCACAGTGTTCCCGTCGCGCATGTCACCCCAGAACCCCTCCTGTGTTGCACCTTCCTCGACGGATCGTTGTTGAAGTGTTGCATATTCAAGTCTGGCGTCCCCCCGGGGTTATGGTGTGGGTGTTGGGGGGGAGGGGGTGTGGGTGGAGGTGAGACGGGGCGTGTGGGGGTGAAGGGAGGAGAAGGGAAGTGCCACCAGCCTCCTCCTTTACCTCTTCCTCTTCCTCTTCTTCGAGTTCTGTCTCCTCTTCCCACGTATCTCTGTTTCTTTTTTCTATTTTTTTGTTTTTGGTTCGTGCGAGTCATTGATTGTAATGGTGATGTGATAAGGACTCTCTCTCTCTCTCTCTCTCTCTCTCTCTCTCTCTCTCTCTCTCTCTCTCTCTCTCTCTCTCTCTCTCTCTGGGTTGATTAGGTCGCATATTCCTCTATGTATTCATTTACTAATTCATCTATTCATCATGCCCTTTATGTGAGTGAGTTGGCCCTTCATAGAGAGGTCCGGGAAAGCGGTTCTGTTGGGCTACATTAAACGCCGGTGGGGATGTGACGGGGATGTGACACACTAAGGGGGATGTGGGGGATGTTTATAAGTCAGGCGGATACATATGGACGTATCAGTATGTATGTATTTGCATATATATGTGTGTGTGTTTGTGTGTGTGTGTGTGTGTGTGTGTGTGTGTGTGTGTGTGTGTGTGTGTGTGTGTGTGTGTGTGTATGTGACCAATCCACACACACACACACACACACACACACACACACACACACACACAACAAACACACACACATATAGCAAATACATACATTCTGATACGTCTATATGTATCTGCTATCAAGGTTTAAATAGAGAAGATCGGATCTGTAACAAGTGTGACGTTGGTGTTGTAGGAAATGAGTTTCATGTCCTTTTTGAATGTAGTAACAGTGAAATTGTGAGGTTACGTGACATGTATGTATATACCAAACTATTATACATATAGGCCAACACGTTTCAAATATGTTTCGTTGATGCAAAACACCAGTGTACATGTAATTAAGAATTTATCTTTATTTATGAGGTCATTGCTAAGTATGTTTAGATGAGTATTATGTATAAGTCATTAGTCTTTTCCAATTATTTTTTCTTGATACCTATGTTTTGTTTTTTGCTTAGTTATTATATTTGTATGATTTAAATTGTTGAATCCTCTGGGAGCTGTGCTCCATACTTTTTTTTATAAAGTCTGAGCTTACCCAATAAATTCAATTAAATTCACACACACACGCACACGCACACGCACACGCACACACACACACACACACACACACACACACACACAACACCACACACACACACACACACACCACACACACACACACACACCCACACCACCCACCCACCCACCCACCCACCCACCCACCCCACCCACCCACCCACCCACCCACCCACCCACCCACCCACCCACCCACCCACACCCACCCACCACCCACCCACCCACCCACCCCCCACCCACCCACCACACACCAACACACACACACACACACACACACACACACACACACGTTGGTCCTCTGCCTTACCTGGACTTTTGGCACATCACCTGAATGCCTGCGTGCCAGTCCTCGAGACGGTGACGTTATTACCTGTCCACGCATCTCAGGTGCGACACTTCCGGACTCCCACTTTGTCTCTCCTCCTCTTCCTTTCTCTTATCTTTTGTCTCTCCTCCTCCTTCCTTTCTTTCCCTAATCCTCATCCTCCTGCTCTTTTCTGTCTCTAATCCCTCTTCTCTCCAGCCTGTCTTTCTTACTCTCACTCGTACTCCTACTCTCACATTAAAACCTCTCAAGCTCACGGATCATTAGTTTCTTATCCTGTCTTTTCTTTCATTTCCTTACTCTCATTTATCTTCTTTTCCTATTCTTCGCTTCTTAATCATCCTTAGCCATCCTCTTCCTTCCATCCATTTCTTCCTTACATCCTCTTCCTTCCGTCCATTTCTTCCTTACATCCTTTTCTCTTCCATTCCTTCCTTCCTTCCTTCCTTCCTTCCTTCCTTCCTTCCTTCCTTCCTTCCTTCCTTCCTTCCTTCCTTCCTTCCTTCCTTCCTTCCTTACATCCTCTTCTCTTCCATTCCTTCCTTCTTTCCTTCCTGAACGGGTCTTGAGAGTATTATTCCTCTTACTACCTTTCTCTCCGTGTGTGTGTGTGTGTGTGTGTGTGTGTGTGTGTGTGTGTGTGCATGCATGGAGACTGATCTTGCAACAGTATAGAATTTAGTGTTATTTTCCCTAATGTGCTTTTCTTCTATATCTTGCCATATGTTGTCTGTCTGTCTGTGTGTCTGTGTCTATTTTTGCACATCATCGGTTTTCTTTCTAAGTGTTACGTAGTTTTTCGTTGCGTATCGTTGCACCAAGCAGCGTTCAAGAGTATGGCGTGTGTTATAGTATACATAGACATACACCCACACGAGCGTGCATAGTCTGGGTGTTATATCATCGACCAGC
The DNA here is from genome assembly GCA_016584305.1 of Chionoecetes opilio. Taxonomy (NCBI): domain Eukaryota; kingdom Metazoa; phylum Arthropoda; class Malacostraca; order Decapoda; family Majidae; genus Chionoecetes; species Chionoecetes opilio. The sequence goes on from JACEEZ010021762.1 coordinate 242,994, forward strand.
TGTTGCAAGGCCATGAAGAGAGAGAGAGAGAGAGAGAAAGATACGCTCTATCCCACACTCCCTTCCTCTCACTCCTTTCCTATCCCCCCCTCCTCTCTCTCTCTCTCTCTCTCTCTCTCTCTCTCTCTCTCTCTCTCTCTCTCTCTCTCTCTCTCTCTCTCTCTCTCTCTCTCCCCTCCACGTATAGGCTTGGTATGTACATGTTTTATACCTGGCGGTGTGTTGTCGCCCGGCCCCTTTAATACCCGGAAAACACCCGTCTCTCTCTCTCTCTCTCTCTCTCTCTCTCTCTCTCTCTCTCTCTCTCTCTCTCTCTCCTCTCTCTCTCTCTCTCTCTTTTCTCTCTCTCTCTCTCTCTCTCTCTCTCTCTCTCCCCCCTTCACCACAAGTACTGCCCACTTCATATTCTCTCCTCCCACCTTTACTTCCTTCCTTCCTCCCCCTTTCTCTCCCTTCCTTCCTTCCTTTCCTCCATCTCGCCCTTCCTTCCTTCCTTCATTTCCTTCCTTCCTTTCTTCCCTCTCGCCCTTCCTTCCTCCCTCTCTCCCTCCCGCCCTTCCTCCTCTCCGTTCCCACTCATTTAAAGCAACACTCCTTCGTTTACTCGGTGGAGGAAAATCTCTACGCACCTTATGTATGTTTCTTTGAGAGAGAGAGAGAGAGAGAGAGAGAGAGAGAGAGAGAGAGAGAGAGAGAGAGAGAGAGAGAGAGAGAGAAGAGAGAGAGAGAGAGAGAGAGAGATTGGGGTCGTTGCATGAATAATGTGGCCGCAGGTAGGTAATATATCCTAGACTAATGGAGGAAGCAGGTAAATGGAACTTAGATTAATTAAAGTTAAGATGGCAAGACAATTGCCTCGGGTGTTTCTGTAAAGGTGTGTTTGTGTGTGTGTGTGGGAGAGAGAGGAGAGAGAGAGAGAGAGAGAGAGAGAGAGAGAGAGAGAGAGAGAGAGGAGAGAGAGAGAGAGAGGAGAGAGATGAAACATTTAGACACAGACAGACACAATATTATCCTCACAAGACTGCAATTGATGAGAGAGAGAGAGAGAGAGAGAGAGAGAGAGAGAGAGAGAGAGAGAGAGAGAGAGAGAGAGAGAGAGAGAGAGAGAGAGAGAGAGAGAGAGAGAGAGAGAGAGAATATTACCTCACAAGACTGCAATTGAGAGAGAGAGAGAGAGAGAGAGAGAGAGAGAGAGAGAGAGAGAGAGAGAGAGAGAGAGAGAGAGAGAGAAACATAAGATAACTAAGGGGGGGGGGCACTCAGTAGAGAGCATATTTTCCGCCCGAATATTTCATCAATTATATATATATATATATATATATATATATATATATATAATATATATATATATATATATATATATATATATATATATATATATATATATATATATATATATATGCATTTTGCACTCAGTATGAGCGCATACCTCCGGCCGAATATTTCATCAATTGGTTGCCATGGCAACAGTTGTCAATAGATTTCATCCAAAATTAAATCAGTTCTTTCTTATACCAAATAGACTTGGTATACCGAGTTTGGTCCAAATATATTCGTAACTTTTCGAGAAATCCTGTATTCTAACAAACAGACAGACAGACAGACAGACAGACAGACAGACAGATCGGGGTGAAAACATAACCCCTCCAACTTCGTTGGCGGAGGTAATTATAATATTACTTCAAAACTGTATTTAAAAAGATTAGGATGTCAATTAGGTATGATATTAACTTGACTTCGTAATTTAATCTCTCATCAAACTTTAAGCTTTCACGTTCACTTAATCCACGTCCTCACAATCTCTGAACCCGTCCGCCCAAGTTGCACGAAACACACTCAAGTCACAACACTGCAAATTACTCTTAAAGTTACGTCTTGTTAACAGAATAACCGGAGATCCAGAGTTTAGTTAAGATTCCCTTGCAGCATATTACTTCTTTTGGTCTAGAAGGAGGAGCTTAGAGACTTAAAAATGAGTTAATCAAAGAAATTAGTTTAGATGTAGTTCCCTTGCAGCATATTACTCCCTTTAGTCTAGATAGAAGGAGCAGTTTAGAGACTTAAAAATGAGTTAATAAAAGAAATGTAGTGTAGATAAAGAGTCATTTGCAGCATATTATTCCCTTTGGTCAAGAAAGAGCAGCTCAGAGACTTAATAAGGAGTTGATAAAATAAATTGTATCTACCTTTCTATTACTTTTCTACACATTAAAGGGACAAAACAAAGGGCGGATTAACGGGAGGGGGTAAAGGGTTCGACTGCCTAGCCCTCTCTCTTTTTTCTTACTTTTCTACCTTTCTTGCCTTTCCCTTACTTTTCTACTCATTAAAGGAACAAATTAAAGGGCGGATCCACGGGGGGGGGGGGGGGGGGGCAAGTGTTAAAGTGTCCCCCCCTTTTTTTTTTCTTACTTTTCTACCTTTCTTTCTTACCTTTCCCTTACTTTTCTACTCATTAAAAGAACAAATTAAAGGGTGGATCCATTGGGGGGGGGGGGGGGGGCAAAGGGTTAAAGTGCCCCCCTTTTTTTTTTTTTACTTTTCTCCTTTCTTTCTTACCTTTCCCTTACTTTTCTACTCATTAAAAGAACAAAACAAAGGGCGGATCCATTGGGGGGGGGGGGGGTCAAAGGGTTAAGTGCCCCCCTTTATTTTTTATTTTTTTTACTCTCTACCTTTCTTACCTTCCTTACTTTTCTACTCATTAAAAGACAAATTAAGGGATCCCGGAGGAGCAAGGGTTTAAGTTCGAGTGCCCCCCCTACCCACACTCTTTTTCAGGTAAGATGCTCCTAACCCCTACATATTTTCTGATCCCTTTAGTATCTTCATTAGGATCGATCATTTGCGGGGAAAGAATGTTACTGAAAACCGCCCACTATAGGACATAACAGTATAGAACCTTTTAGTGGACAAGGGTACTAAACAGGGATTAACTATAAAATATTGCTTATAGTCATTAAAATCGTCTAATGGTACCCAAATTACAATGGAAGTAACGTTCTGGGCCTCAAGGGGTTAATACTGGCAACGTTCCCACTGTGAGAACCTTCAGTGGGTCTTCTCTCTCTCTCTCTCTCTCTCTCTCTCTCTCTCTCTCTCTCTCTCTCTCTCTCTCTCTCTCTCTCTCTCTCCCTCTCTCTCTCTCTCCGGACTTCTCTCTCTCTCTCTCCTCTCTCTCTCTCTCTCTCTCTCTCTCTCTCTCTCTCTCTCTCTCTCTCTCTCTCTCTCTCTCTCTCCTCTCTCTCTCTCTCTCTCTCTCCTCTCTCTCTCTCTCTCCTCTCTCTCTCTCTCTCTCCCCCCCCCCCGGAGGCCCCGTGACTTGATCAATTTCGCGCCGTTGCCGTCACCGTTGCCTCGTCTTGACTGACTTTTCTTTTTCCCGACTTCCTCATCTCCGCCTTTAAGCGCTTTCAAGGTAATTAACCCCTCGCTCGTGCCCCCACCTTCAACCCCTGACCCCCCAACCACCCCGCCCCACTCCACCACTGCCAGTTATTTCTACCCTCTCTCTCTCTCTTTCTCTCTTCTTTCTCATTTTTTCTCATTTCTCTGTTTCTGTTTGTTTCTTTCTCTTTCTTCCATTTCTCTATTCTCATTTTTTTCTATTTTTTTTTTTCTTCTCTCTCTCTCTCTCTCTCTCTCTCATCTCTCTTCTCTCTCTCTCTCTCTCTCTCTCTCTCTCTCTCTCTCTCTCTCTTCTCTCTCTCTCTCTCTCTCTCTCTCTCTCTCTCTCTCTCTCTCTCTCTCTCTCTCTCTCTCTCTCTCTCTCTCTCTCTCTCTCCTCTCTCTCTCTCTCTCTCCTCTCTCTCCTCTCTCTCTGCATGTATATTGGATAAGGAGCGTTCATGGACTGGATTGGGTTTATTTCTAGTAAATTGCAGCGAATCGTGGCGAATGAATGATAGAATGAAAGAAATGTAGATGGAAAAGTAGTTTGTAGTCGAATTTGTGTGTGTGTGTGTGTGTGTGTGTGTGTGTGTGTGTGTGTGTGTGTGTGTGTGTGTGTGTGTGTGTGGTGTGAGTAATCTGTGGCCAACCAAAATAGAGGAAGAGTGGGTAAAAACTATAATAGCACGCTAGACAAAGAATGTGATGCAAAATAAAGAAGAATAAAAGGGAAAAGTTAAGATGATAGAAAAATGGTCCTTCAATTGAGGGAAGAATACACTATAAAGAGGGGAGGAGGGAGGGGGGACGTGGAGGTCTGAGGGAGAGGGGAGGAGGAGGAAGGGTGATGGAGGGGGAAGAGGGGAGGGGTGATGGAGGGGGGAGAGGGTTGTAGGCGCCACCGAATCTTCAACACGTGTATCATGCGGGCTGGGGTTGTGACTCGACTTATGGGGTATTGTATGACTCCCCCCCCACAACCCCCTAACCCCCTACACAAAGCCTAACTCAGTCCCCTCCTCACGCATCCAGCTACCTCCTGCATCCATCCCACATCCATCAGTCTAACAGATCCTCATTACTATCCAACATAACATCACTATCTATATAACTAAACTCTTATATCTATCATAATTTTAACCTTACATATCACTTACATATTACACTCACTATCTCTAACTAAACTATCTATCTTATATCTATCTATAACCTAACATATACCTCATTACTATCTATCTAACTAAACTATCTATCCTAACCTAACTTATCCTCATTTATATCTATCTAAATAAACTATCTATCTTATATCTATCTATAACCTCACATATTCTCGATCACTATCTATCTAACTAAACTATCTATCATATATATCTATCTTACTAGCCAACTGAAACTCACCTTTTTTCCCACATCCACATATGCTCACTCCACCTAACTCCACCTATCCATCTTTTAACCCTCACTCCATCTTCCACTACGCAATCCACCAATCCACACCCCAACTTCCCACTAATCCACTTTCACACTCCACTCCAGCCTCCAGCTCTTTAATAAATATTCTCCACCCTCCTCCACATGAACCCTTCCACTGCCCAAATAAGTGGAGGTCCTTACATCCTCCCACACTCCACACCCCGTCTAGTGCTCCTACCCCATGCTGACAACCTACCCGGATAGGCTGAGTCGATAGATATAAAGAGTATTCAAATAGATAGATGAACAGATAGATAGCGGGTCTAACGGGAGAGTAGGAGGAGGAGGAGGAGGAGGGGGAGGGGGAGGGGGGGAGGCAGTGGCACTTGTTCCGGGTTTGAGGAGGTAAATGGAGAGGTTAGGAAAGGGAGGGAGGGAAGAAAGGGAAGGGTGGGAGGGAAGAAAGGGGAAGGGGGAGGGAGAGGCAAGAAAGAAGAGGGCGAGGGAAGGGAGGGAGAAAAGAGGAGGGGGAAGGCAAGCGAAAGGAGGGAGAGGCAAGGAAGGGGAGGAGGAGGAAAGGGGTGAGAGAAGTAGTAGTTTGTTGAAGGAGGAAAGACTAAAATTATAAAAGAAGAGGGGAAAGGGGAAAGATGGTAGGGAGAGGGGAGAGGAGGAGGAAGGGGAGGGCGAAGGAAGGTAGGGAGGGAGGAAAGGAGTAATAGTAATAGTAGTTTGTTGAAGGAGGAAGGACTAAACATTATAAAAAGAGGGTAAAGAGAGTAGGGAGAGGAGAAGGGAGGAGAGGGGAGTGTGTTTGACCTTGTGTCTTGATGACTGTCTAGGTAGGGGAGCGAGGGGAATAGAGGGGAGGGAGAGAGGGGAAGAAGAGGAAGTAATAAGAGGACACCTAACAAGGACATGAGGAGAGGAGTGTCCTAAAAAAAAAAAAAAGGAAGAGAGGAAAGGCACATAAATTTGTCAACATGTAAATAACTTTTTTTTATAATTTAATAAAAAGTTTCTGGACAGTTTTATCTAGTGTTTCGCTTTCAATATTTTTTTCCCTCGTGTTTTTTTCTGATTCCTTTTGTTTATATATTTTTTTATTCGCATTAATTAATTCGTCTCGTTCTCACGCTTTGAGCCACTCACTTCCTGGTTGTTCTCTCTCTCTCTCTCCCCTCTCTCTCTCTCTCTCTCTCTCTCTCTCTCTCTCTCTCTCTCTCTCTCTCTCTCTTATGTCTCTCTCTGTTTCTCTCTCTCTCTTGTTTCTCCCCTCTCTCTCTCTCCTCTCTCTCTCTCTCTCTCTCTCTCTCTCTCTCTCTCTCTCTCTCTCTCTCTCTCTCTCTCTCTCTGCTGTCTTCTCCTCTTCTCTCTTTCTTTCTCTCTCTCTTTCCTCTCCTCTCTTCCTCTCTCTTTCTCTCTTTCTTTTCTCTTCCCCTCTGTTCCTCTCTCTCTTCTCTCTCTCTCTCTCTTCTCCTCTTCTCTCTCTCTCTCTCTTCCCTCTTCCTCTTCTCTCTCTCTCTCTCTCTCTCTCTCTCTTCTCTCTCTCTCTCTCTCTCTCTCTCTCTCTCTCTCTCTCTCTCTCTCTCTCTCTCTCTCTCCTCTCTCTCTCTTCTCTCTTTCCCTCTCTCTCCTCCTCTCTCCTCTCTCTCTCTCTCTCTCCTCTCTCTCTCTCTCTCTCTCTCTCTCTCTCTCTTCTCTCTCTCCTCTCTCTCTCTCTCTCTCTCTCTCTTTTTCGTCTCTTTTTCGGAATATGGGGGGAAATTTTAGCCATGATAATCGTAAACATGAAACGCCAATACTCCTCCCCTTTTACCGATCCTGAGGAATTTTCCCGCACCATCTTCCGCTGTCAGAAAGAGGGGAAAGACAGGAAGGAAAGAAAAGGAAGAGTATAGAGAGGTAAGACAAGATGGAGGGGAAAGTAAGAAGAGTTTGAAGATGAATATAACTGGAGGGGAGAAGAAAAGATATAAGTGGGAAAATGAGGAAAAGAAAGAGAAAGAGGAGGTGGTGGGAAGTGGGAAGGAAGAGGACTAGGAGATTAAGAGATGTGAAATATGGAAAAGGAGTAGAAAGGAGGAAGAATGGAAGAGAAAAGAGGTGGTTAAAATGAAATAGTGAGAAAAAGGAAAGAGGGAGAAGATATGAAATGAGGAAAAGGAGCAGAAAAGAGGGAGAATGGAAGAGAAAAGAGGTTAAGATGAGATTAGTGAGAATAAAGAAAGAGGAAGACGAGGAGGAAGATGAGGAAGTTGAGAGGAAGAAGATAAAAGGCTATTAGCATATTTACTGTAATTGGTTTTTTTTCTTCAAGTGTTTTTAAGTACGCGACTCATAAGTTACAAAGAAGGAAATAAAAGTTAATGATGAATTGGAAGGCGATAGAGAGAGGAAGGGAGGGAGAAGGGGAGAGGGAAGGGAGAAGAGGGAAGTGAGAAGAAAGAGGGGGAAGGGAAGGGAAGAAGGTAACTAGGGGAGGTGAAAGGTAAATAGAGAACTGGCATGTGACCTTCGTATATGTGTTGTGTGTGTGTGTGTGTGTGTGTGTGTGTGTGTGTGTGTGTGTGTGTGTGTGTGTGAGGGGCGTTATGGTCTGGTAGGCACGAAAGATACCCATTTAACACACACTAAACACACTTTCTCACCCATGACTAAGTTTACTTGCATCCATCCATCCTGTTCCACCTTCTCCAGTTCTCCCATTCATTATGTTGCTTCCCTCCCACTTCTCTCTGCCTCCTCTCTTTTCACCTCTCTGACTTCTTTAAGGTAGTCATATGTATTCCTCCTCCTCCTCCTTCTCCTTCTCCTTCTCCTCCTCCTCCTCCTCCTCCTCCTCCTCCTCCTCCTCCTCCTCCTCCTCCTCCTCCTCCTCCTCCTCCTCCTCCTCTTCCTCCTCTTCCTCTTCCTCTTCCTCCTCTAGCAAGGGCGTGGCATGTTGATTCTGCAAGGAGGGAAGACAGGGTAAAATTATCCTCAATTTTTTGACACACTCCACCAAACATACCAGTCAAGGGCGACACCCACACCATCCACACCCACATCACCCAAACATCCACATACATCCACACCCATATTACCCTTACATCCACACCATCCACACCCACATTACCCAAACATCCACATACATCCACACCCACATCATCCAAACATCCACATACATCCACACCCACATCATCCAAACATCCACATACATCCACACCCACATCATCCCAAACATCCACATACATCCACACCCACATTCCAAACATCCACACATCCACCCACATCATCCACATCACATACACCACCCCAATCATCCAAACATGCATCATCACACCCCACATCATCCAAACATCCACATACATCCACACCCACATTACCCAAACATCCACATATATCCACACCCACATTTCTCAAACATCCACACACCATACACACCCACATCACCCAAAACATCCACATGCATCCACACCCACATTACCCAAACTTCCACACCCACATTACCCACACATCCACATCATCCATACCCACATCACCCTTACATCCACATACATCCACACTCCTCCTAAACACAACCTCAACCACTCCACATTTAAAACCTCCACATCTTATTCACACATTTCCATAACATTCCTCACTTCATCTAATACATCCACATCCTATCCCAAACTAAACTATACCTCCAAAAATCCACTTTCACATCCACACATACTCCACACAACGCACATTCTATCCCAAACCAAACTACTCTACCACCAGACATCCACACACTAACTCCACACAACACTTCCACATCCTGGCCCACTAAACAGTGTACATACAAATCCACTTTTTATTCCACTAAACTTTTATTCCACACCATTTCGTCACACATTAAAATTCTCATCCACACTTTTTACAGTTCACTTCGCTGCATACTCTCACTTTTAGACCCTTTTTTTTCTCAGCCCTCCCTCGTGCAGCCCCTTCCCCTGTCATACCCTCAGCCCCTTAGCCCCCCATGCCCCCCCTTGCCCCCCTTGCCCCCTCCTTAGCCCCCGGGGTCCGGAAACCAGCTGTATAGGGTCGCGGATAAGGCCAGCTCGCATAACTATTTTGGGTCGGTGTAACTTAGCCAGAAGGGAAGAAGATTGGGAGAAAAGGAAGGGAAGGGGAACCAGGGGAGAGAGAGAGAGAGAGGAGAGAGAGAGAGAGAGAGGAGAGAGAAGAGGAATAGTTTATGCTACTGGGAGTTCTGTATCTTCCTCTTCCTCCTCCATTCATAACGCTTTCAAGTACTCTTGCATCTCTCTCTCTCTCTCTCTCCCTCTCTCTCTCTCTCTCTCTCTTTTCTCTCTCTCTCTCTCTCTCTCTCCTCTCTCTCTCTCTCCCTTTTATCGCTTTGGTTATAAAACTTTATTTATATTTTGTTTATTGTGACGCGTTTTTTGTCATTTATCACTATTTATTTCCATGTTTTTCATATTTTCCTCCCTTCCCTTTCTTTTTCCTCCTCTAGATACTCCTTTTTGCCCTTTTGCTTCGTAACTTTTTTCGTCACATCTCATCATCTCTGTCTCATGTCATCTCCGTCACTTATCTCCTCCACCAACCGTCATTGCTACCTCATATCTCCAAGGCTCTCCTCCTCCTCCTCCTCTCCTCCTCCTCCTCCTCCTCCTCCTCCTCCTCCTCCTCCTCCTCCCTCCTCCTCCTCCTCTCTTCACAACTTCTCTTCATTGCCCCTTTTTCACGACATTCATTGTTATTATCATGGTCGGTCTTACCCTTCCTATTCTTTGTATCTTCCTTCTTTTCTTCCTCCTCTTCCTCATCCTGTTTTTTCCCCTTCCCCTTTCACCTTCATACGTACTCATCTTCCTCTTCCTTATTCCCTTTTTTATCCTCATTTTTCCCTCGCTCCCCCACACATACATCTCATTTCTACCTACCACTCCTCTTCTTCCTCGTCTTCCTCTCCCTTATTCCTTTGTTTTTCTTCATTTTTCTCCCTTATTCCTGTTTTTCTTAATTTTCTCCCTTATTCCTTTGTTTTCTTATTTTCTCCCTTATTCCTTTGTTTTTGTTAAGTTTTCTCCCTTATTCCTTTGGTTTTCTTCATTTTCTCCCTTATTCATTTGTTTTTCTTCATTTTCTCCCTTATTCCTTTGTTTTTCTTCATTTTCTCCATTATTCCTTTGTTTTTCTACATTTTCTCCATTATTCCTTTGTTTTTCTTCATTTTCTTTATTCCTTTGTTTTTCTTCACTTTCTCCTGTATTCCTTTGTTTTTCTTCATTTTCTCCCTTATTCCATTTTTTCTTCATTTTCTCCCTCATTCCTTTGTTTTTCTTCATTTTCTCCCTTATTCATTTGTTTTTCTTAATTTTCTCCCGTATTCCTTTGTTTTTCTTCATTTTCTCCATTATTCCTTTGTTTTTCTACATTTTCTCCATTAGTCCTTTGTTATACTTCATTTTCTCCCTTATTCCTTTGTTTTTTCTTAAATTTCTTTATTCCTTTGTTTTTCTTCATTTTCTCCCTTATTCCTTTGTTCTTCATTTTCTTCTTTATTCCTTTGTTTTTCTTTTTCTCCCGTCTTCTTTTTTTCTTCATTTTCTCCCTTATTCCTTTGTTTTCTTCATTTTTCACTCCCTCCATCCACACATACATCTCATTTCAACCTACCACTCCTCATCGTCTTCCTCCTCTTCCTTGGCTTCCTTCTCCTCCTTGGCCTCCTAGGCCTCCTCGGCCTCCTCCGCCTCCTCGGCCTCCTCCTCGTCTTCCTCTTATTCCCCAGCTCTGTAATTGCCTCTCGTCAGGGGTTGTTTGGCCAGTAGTTATCGACTGATCCAATTGGTTACAACTTTTCCGGGTTAAGACTGGCTAACTTGTAGTAATTCGTGCCGTTCCACCTAACTTGCCATCCTCGCCGCGTTAAGGCAGAGGGGGGTAATTCTGACAATCTATAACAGTCCCTCCGATAGTTGTAGTTAGTGGGACTGACCTCGTTGCATCCTCTCTCACTCTCTCCCCCTCTACCTCCTCCTTCCCTTCCTCTCTCATCCTTTCTCCTCCTCTCTCTTCCTCTCTTCTTCTCTCTCTTCCTTTCTCCTCCTCTCTTCCTTTCTCCTCCTTTCTCAGACCATGACCTCATCAGTATTAATGTAAATATTAGTAAGCCTAAGCGAAAGCCAGAGATAAAAACTTTTCGTCATCGGGGTAAATATAGTAAGGATTCTCTGTGTGATTTACTGATGGAACAGTCTCAAAACCTTAATCAAATAATGAACACCGACAATGTTGACTTACAAGTAAAATATTTTAATAAAAATTTTACCAAATGTCTGGACAAATGTGCTCCCTTTGTAACCAAGGAAGTTAAAAGACCTTTAGCACCTTGGCTTAATGGCGATTTGCGTCTGGCCATGAATAAACGTGATGATACTCGCAGTAAGTTGAGGAGAGACAGGTCTAACATTTCTTTGCAACAAAAGTACACTAACGAAAAGAAAGCAATTAAGTCTCGTATTGCTACAACTAAAAAGGAATATTATGTCAATAAATTCTATGATTTTAAAGGTAATTCATCTAGTATATGGAATCTTATTAAAGAATTAGTCCCTACAAAGAAGTGTGGCTCTGAATCATTTGAATTCGAAAATGTAAGTGAGAAGGCCGAATGTTTTAATAATTTCTTTGCAAATGTAGGAAAGACAACTTATGATCAAACACAACAGACTTTACAGAAAAATCACTTATCTTCGTTGGACCTCTTGATTACAGAGTGTAATAGAGGGAGTGAAAAATTGAATTTTAGACCTAAACCCGTGGACACATACTGTGATATTAACAATAAAAAGTCTGACAGATACTCGTTCTGTGGGCTCAGATGGGATATCGCTTAAGTTCATCAAGGATGCCTTATGTATTATTGGCTTTTACCTAACTTGCATAATCAATACTTCTATCGTTACCGGTGTATTTCCCCTGGCCTGGAAACATGCACATGTCATTCCTTTGTTTAAGAAAGGTGATTTCAACAATGTGACTAACTATCGCCCAATTTCTCTTTTACCAGTACTCTCTAAGATTTTAGAAAATATTGTATCTAGTCAGCTTTCAAACTTCTTAGAAGATAACAAGTATCTCTCTAACTGCCAGCATGGTTTTAGACCTAAGCTTTCTACCGAGTCTGCTCTAACTGTGATAACTGATAAAATATATAACAATATGGATAATAAGAAAATATCATTGTTAACATTATGTGATTTATCAAAAGCATTTGACAGTGTCAGCCACAGTATTCTCCTAAGAAAATGTTCTAACCTTAGCATTGACTCCTTCTGGCTTAACAGCTATCTTTGTAACAGAAGTCAGTCTGTCAAGTTACAAAAAGTAACATAAAAAAAAAAAAATGTCAGCTATGGCGTCCCTCAAGGTTCCATCCTGGGACCAGTATTATTCACTATTTATATCAATGACATGGCTCAACACTTCAATGACTGTGCACTAGTCGAGTACACTGACGACACACAGTTTCTTCACAGTGGATCTCTCGAAAACTTAGGCACCATCATTAAAGAAACGGAAACAACTCTTACTAAGGCAAAAAATATTTTCTTAGTAATGGCCTGATGATCAATGCCAGTAAAACACAATGTATATTCATTGGAAGCAGACAGTTACTGTCACATGTACCTGAGGATACTATGATTAAGTTTGACGACACCAGCGTCCGTCCCAGCACACAGGTCAAAAATTTAGGTTTATACATGGATCGCTATTTACTATTTGACACGCATATTAACGAGTCAAATAAAAAGGTCATTGGGATGTTAATGTATATATGCCGCATAAGTAAAAAAATTGATAAATCTAGCAGGAAAATTGTTGTCCAGTCACTTGTATTGAGTCTCATCAACTACTGCATACGCATTTGGGGTACCACCAACACTACTCTTTTACAGAAAGTACAAAAACTACAAAATTTTGCTGCCAGAGTTTCGATAGGTGGTATAAGAAAATATGACCATATCTCCCCTGCCTTCAAAGAACTAGGATGGCTTAGAATTAAAAAAAAAAAAAAAAATTGCTAACATTGCCATGTATAAATCTCTGAACGGCATGTATCCCGACTGGCTCCACTCATTCCCAACAGTCTACAGCACAACAAGTAGCATGACGAGACAACAAAGTAACCTTGTTATTCCTAGAGTTAAGACAATCACCGGTGCTAAAATTTTTACAGTAAATGGACCAAAAAAATGGAACTCCCTACCAGCCAACGTCACTTTCTGTTTTTAAATCTAGACTAGTCAACTATATTTTGCAAGACCAAAATGATTTTTAGTAGAGTAGTTTTTAGCAGATTCTACATATTATCTTTTATTGTAATTCTAGGTTTTACTGCAATTTTACTTGTCTTACTGATTTTTTTGCAGATTTTAGATTTTACTTTTTATTGTAATTTTATGTTTTACTAGAATTCTACTTGTCTTACTATAATGTTTAGCAAATTTTACATATTTCTTTTTATTGTAATCTTATGTTTTACTCTAATTCTGCCTGTTTGACTGGAATTTTATTTATTTTACTCTTACCAGATTATTGACAATGCTGTACCTGGAATTTGGTACCGATATATATGTTGTACACTCGTATGGTCAGCTACAGTGACTCACTCACTCATATTTTTTGCCTATATTTTAGCATGTAAAATAAGCTTGACATGTAGACAAGTCTACCAATTATTTTACGTATTCTGCTGTAATAACCACTACCCTGTGGTAAATAAATGAATTTGAATTTGAATGAATCCTCTCTCTTTCTCTCTCCTCCTCTCTCCACCTCTCTCTTCATTTCTCCTCTTTCTTCCTTTCTCCTCCTCTACCTCCTCCTTCCCCTCCTCCTCTTGATTGTTATTGCCTTTTCCTCTTGTTCTTATTACCTCCGCCAACGAAGTTGGAGAGGTTATGTTTTCACCCCGATCTGTCTGTCTGTCTGTCTGTTAGTGTACAGGATTTCTCGAAAAGTTGCGAATAGATTTGGACCAAACTCGGTATACCAAGTCTATTTGGTATAAGGAAGAACTGATTCAATTTTGAATGAAATCTATTGACAACTGTTGCCATGGCAACCAATTGATGAAATATTCGGCCGGAGGTATGCGCTCATACTGAGTGCATATATATATATATATATATATATATATATATATATATATATATATATATATATATATATATATATATATACGTATATTTGATGAAATATTCGGGCGGAGGTATGCGCTCTACTGAGTGCCCCCCCTAGTATTCTTACTTTATTTACCTTGCTCTGTCCTATATCTGTAATCCATTGTGTTTATCCTCCTCCTCCTCCTCCTCCTCCTCCTCCTCCTCCTCCCTTGAGTGGACAGAAAGCATCTTCGTTTGGTCGTTCTTCTGATGGAAAGTTTTCTTTCTTTTCTTTTCACGAGGCTCGCTTCCTTTTTTTTGCTTTTATTCTTCCTTCTCATGATTAGCTCGCTTAACTTTGTGCTCTCTCTCTCTCTCTCTCTCTCTCTCTCTCTCTCTCTCTCTCTCTCTCTCTCTCTTTAAGCTTTTTTATGTTCCTTTTGCCTCTTCCCCTTTCCCTTTTGCATTTTCTTCGTATTATTTTATCTCCCCTCATCCTAAGCGTCAAATATCGCAGCCTCATCTCTCTCTCTCTCTCTCTCTCTCTCTCTCTCTCTCTCTCTCTCTCTCTCTCTCTCTCTCTCTCTCTCTCTCTCATCTTTTTTATCACACTTTAAGCAGTTTTTACCTTTTGTTCCCTGCTTTTTCCTTCTTTCCTTCCTTCCTATATCACCGCGACCACCATCTTCACAGCTACAACTTCCTCTATTTTATTCCTCCTCCTCCTCCTCCTCCTCCTCCTCCTCCTCCTCCTCCTCCTCCTCCTCCTCCTCCTCCTGAAATCATCTCACGGGTCACTGCTACTCACACAAGACTTTCACTGAATAATTTTCCGACAGACTGAATCTTCCTCATTTCATACTGGTTGCCTAGGTTTTTTTGAACTAACCTTGATATGCCTTATAAATTTCTCCTCCTCTACCTCGATCCTTGCCCATAGTCCTAACAGTGAATATATAAAAAAAATGGAAGATTTATGCTAACTATATTTATGAGTTAAGAGAGTTAAGTAATTCCACACTATGATGATACATTAGACTCTTATGTATGTATATATTGTGGTTTTTTTTTGTTTTTTTTTTTGTTTTATGAATCCTGGTAATAAGGGTTTAGGAGATGTGAGTGTATGCCGATGAGTAGCCAAAGGATGTATGAATGGAATATAAGCATAGTCATTAGGTAGCTAGCCTTATAAGATTATCAATGGTTTCAGAACATTGGGAAAAACATGACAAACGGAACAAAAGGAAATCATTAACATATTTTTTTCTTAAAGGACCAAAAACCACACATACGGCAGCAATACGATATAGAGGTCTAAGAGAAGGATAAATTATTCATATATAGGGATAACACATGGTATTCCTTTTTTCGTCTGTTTTCCTCTCTCTCTCTCTCTCTCTCTCTCTCTCTCTCTCTCTCTCTCTCTCTCTCTCTCTCTCTCTCTCTCTCTCTCTCTCTCTCTCTCCAGCTCTTTCCCCTCTCCTCCCTTCCTCTTCAACTCTATCTATCCACTCGTCTCCATTTATGTGCCTCCCTCATCTCCCTTCCTCTCTCCTTCAAATTCAGCTCCCTTCCCTTCTCCTCTCCTCTCCCGTCTTATCTCCTTTCCCTTCCCTCCTCCCTTCCTCTCTCCTCTCCTCTCCTGTCTTCTCTTCTCCTTTCCCTTCCCTCCTCCCCTCCTTTCTCTCCTCTCCTTTCCCTAACCACTCCTTCCCTCTCAGCTCTTTATCTCCCTAGCCACTCAGTCCCCTGCAAGCTGTTAAAATGCAGTGATGATAGGAAACAAAATGCCGTTGTATTAGAAACAGAATAGCAATGATAGAAAGAATGCATAGGTGTTCGAAAAAAATTATGTAGAAATATTAACGAGTGTTGTTTTTTTCTCGTATTTTGTCAACGTGTCATGTTTTATTTTTTTGCGTTTTTATTTTGTTTTTATTTTTTGTGATTGGTGTGATAGGCAGTGATAGACAGACATACAGACAGACACACAGACACACAGACAGGCAAACTGATAGACAGACGGAGAGACAGACAGACACACAGACAGGCAAACTGATACAGACAGAGAGGATACTTTGGTCTGTTATCAGTAAATGTATGTCATCTCCTCCTCCTCCTCCTCCTCCTCCTCCTCCTCCTCCTCCTCCTCCTCTTCCTCCTCCTTGTGCTATCTCTTTTTGACGTCACTGATTTTCATTTCCTTCACTTTTTTTTTCTCTCTCTCTTTCTCTCTCTTTCTCTCTCTCTCTCTCTCTCTCTCTCTCTCTCTCTTCTCTCTCTCTCTCTCTCTCTCTCTCTCTCTCTCTCTCTCTCTCTCTCTCTCCTCTCTCGTCTCTCTCTCTCTCTCTCTCTCTCTCTCTCTCTCTCTCTCTCTCTCTCTCTCTCTCTCTCTCTCTCTCTCTCTCTCTCTCTCTCGTGTAAATATTTCAAAACTATCCCCTCACCATCTTTGTTTCCATTTTTATTTCCAGTTTTCTGTATCTTTTTCCTTCGATACGTGTTCTTGTTTTTCTCCATTATATCCTGGATTATCATTGATCATTTCCATTGTTCTATCTCCTCTTTTTCTTACGCTCTTATCTCCTTCCTTTCACATTTCCCTCTTGTGTCCCCACCCGCTGTCACTGAGCCATACAATAACAAGACAAGGATTAATAAAAGAAGTGGAGGAGGAGGAGAAGGAGAAGGAGAAGGAGAAGGAGAAGGAGAAGGAGAAGGAGATCAAAGAAAGTAAAAGAGTAAGATGAAAAAGATTACAACCACACTTAAAGCTCAATATCTTTCTTCCTTAGTTCCTTCTTTATTTACCCTTCTTTCTGTTCCTTCTTTCCTTTCCTTCTTTCCTTTCCTTCTTTCCTTTCCTTCCTCCTTCCCTTTCTTCCTTTTATCATTCCTTCTTTCCTTCTTCCTTTCCTTTCTTTCTTTTATCATTCCTTCCTTTCCTTCCTTCCTTTCTTTTATCATTCCTTCCTTCCTTCCTTCCTTTCTTTTATCATTCCTTCCTTCCTTCCTTCCTTTCCTTTCCTTCCTTTCTTTTATCATTCCTTCTTTCCTTCCTTTCCTTCCTTTCTTTCTTTTATCATTCCTTCTTGCCTTCCTTCCTTTCCTTCCTTCATTTCTTTTATCATTCCTTCTTGCCTTCCTTCCTTTCCTTTCTTTCTTTTATCATTCCTTTCCTTCCTTCCTTCTTTCCCTCCTTCATTTTATCATTCCTTCCTTCCTTCCTTCCTTCCTTCCTTCCTTCCTTTCTTCCTTTTATCATTCCTTCTTTCCTTTCTTCCTTTCCTTCCTTTCTTTTATCATTCCTTCTTTCCTTCCTTCCTTCTTTCCCTCCTTCATTTTATCATTCCTTCCTTCCTTCCTTTCCTTCCTTTCTTTTATCAGTCCTTCTTTCCTTCCTTCCTTCTTTCCCTCCTTCATTTTATCATTCCTTCCTTCCTTCCTTTCTTTTATCATTCCTTCTTTCCTTCCTTCCTTCTTTCCCTCCTTCATTTTATCATTCCTTCCTTCCTTCCTTCCTTCCTTTTATAATTCCTTCTTTCCTTCCTTGTTTCGTAATAACTCAAATACTTTCATTCGTTTTTTACGTCATTAACACTGAGACCGTATTATTTTCCATTGCTTATTGTGTCATTTTCCTTTTATTTCCTTTTTCCTACTTCCTTTTCCTCCTTCCCTTCCTTCCCACTCCAATAAAAATCTTAACTACGTTCTTAACTATTTCGTTATTTTCATTTTTCTCTTTTTACGCTTTTCTTCATATATTTTTACCTCTTCTGTTCTTTTCTCAATCTTCTCTCCCTTCATTCTAGTTCTCGTTGATCTGTTTGTTCATTATGCTTCTCTCCCCTCCTTTATTTCCTCTTACCTACTTTCCATTCCCAAGCTTTCCTTCCTTTCTTTTGTTCCTTTTCATCGTTCCTTTATTTATTCCTTTCTCTCTTTCTTCTTTACTTTCCCCGATCTTCTATTTTCCGCTTTGTTTCCTTCTCTCCTTCCATCTTTCCATCTCCAGGACTTCTTACTTTTTTTTCTCTCTCTTTCTCCTTCTCCTTTCCTTGATTCCTTCATTTCCTTTGCTTTCTCCTCTCCTTCCTTCTTTCCTTCTCCAAGTCTCCTCTCCTAACTTCCTTTATTTCCTTTTTCTTCTTCCTTCCTATCCTCAAGCCCCTTTTTTTTCCTCCTACGTCTCCTTTACTTTTCATCCTTCTCTGTCCTTTCAATTTTTCATACCAAGGGCTTCTTTTCATCCTTCCTTTGTTTACTTTACTCTTCCTCCTTCTTCCCATCCTCCTCCCTTCTTCCTCCTACCCTCCCCCTCATCTTCCTCCTTCCTATCCTCCTCCCTTCTCCTACTCTCCCCCTCATCTTCCTCCTTCCTATCCTCCTCCCTTCCTCCTACCCTCCTCCCCATCTTCCTCCTCCCTTCCTCCTACCCTCCCCATCATCTTCCTCCTTCCTATCCTCCTCCCTTCCTCCTACCCTCCCCCTCATCTTCTGCCTCACAAGAGCGCCTTACTTTAAGATTCATAGCCTAGGCTTTCATTTTGACGACCAACAGTATATATGCCTCTTAATTCCTTCCTTCTGTTACTATCTTCATCATCCATCCTTTCTTATTCATGTCTCCTTCACTTTCTTTCCCTTTTGCTTAGTGTTTTTGTTCCTCTTCCATTTATTTCTTAACCTTTTCTTTATCATGTTATTTATCTTTATTCTTTTGGTCCTTATTCCCCCTTTCTGCTTTTGTTACTTTTGAATCTCTTGTCCTCTCTCCTTTATCCTCGCTTCAAACCTTCATCATTTATTAGTTTCCAAATGCTTGTGTTTTGTATTATAGATGTGGTCTCTCTCTCTCTCTCTCTCTCTCTCTCTCTCTCTCTCTCTCTCTCTCTCTCTCTCTCTCTCTCTCTTTCTTTCTCTCTGTCTCTCTCTTTCTCTCTCTTTCTCAAAGGGGAACATTAAGATCGCATTTCAAGTAAAGTGCAAATTAATCAGGGCTTCTCTTTATTTATGTTTTTCTTTCTCTGTGGTTTCAGGGGAGAGAGATGAAGAGGAGAGCAACCCGACCCACCACCACCACCACCACCGCCACCACAACCAACACACTGAGAAAAGTACGTATAACACTTCGGTTTATGATCACTGGGGCCCCCTTGTGTGTGTGTGTGTTGTGTGTGTAGAAGATGAAACAAAAGACCTCTCATAACTGTAGCATGGAGATAAAGTTCGGCTATTTCGATATCATGAATAATAATTGTTTGAAGTTAATGGACGTGGGTAGTAACGAGTGGATATGTGGATTGATTTCATGCTATGGGGAGTAAGTCGTGAGTTTTGTGAATATGATTGACAGAGCTTACCCTCAACAACATGTGCTCTATAGTCGCCACTGCAGTAATGTCGCCAGGCGCCATATATTACGAATTTTAGCATCACTACAGATTTGTATGTGCCACTGAAAAGGCATGCACAGTAGCTTATATTATGTACCTGTCTTCAGTGGCACATACAAATCTGTAGTGATGCTAAAATTAGGTGGTGGTGTTGTTCGTGAATTGTCAACCGAAGTGAATAAAGTAACTAAGTGAATTATCAACCGAAGTGAATATAAGTAACTAAGTGAATTATCAACCGAAGTGAATATAGTAACTAAGTGAATTAATCAACCGAAGTGGATGAAATAGGTAAGATATTTTTATAGTGAGGGTGTGATGGGCGGAGGTTGAGGAAGGAGATGGGTTGTTGCTAATCAATTGACTAATATCAATAGTATAGTATAGTTAATAGTATAATAGATAATAGTCAGTTGATCTAGGGTAGTTGGGCGGCAGGAAGTGGTGACGAGGCGACGGAACTTGGTTGAGAGGAAGAAAATGAGATGCGATGTAAATAGAGAACGGGAAGAGGATGGTTTATTTACACAAGCATAAGGGGAGACCTAAATGTTTTCAAGGATTTTAAGCGGGGTTCTTGGTTCTTTTATTGACGCCTCTTTATTTGTTTTGTCTAGTTGTATCCATTTTAATATTTTCATCTTTCCAATAATCATTTATTTCATTTGATTTATTATTTCAAACTATGTATCTTTATTATTTTGCTTTTCATAATTTTGTTTCTGTATTCTTTTTGTATTCTTTTCATAATTTTTTTTCTCTGCATCATCATCAAGCCTCCTTCCTCCCCACAGTTGAGTCCACTTCACTAATCCCTCTTCCACTCCTCCTCCTCCTCCTCCTCCTCCTCCTCCTCCTCCTCCTCCCCTCCTCCTCCTCCTCTTCTCCCTCTTTTCCACCACTGCAGTGGCTTAAACGGATCTACTCCTAAAATGAGAAGAAAGAGAATGGTGAAGAAATTGGGGTTGAAATTCGAGAAGAGAAAAAGAGAGAGAGAGAGAGAGAGAGAGAGAGAGAGAGAGAGAGAGAGAGAGAGAGAGAGAGAGAGAGAGAGAGAGAGAAGGGAAAATTATCTGGGTCGTGAACATCTTCCACAAAATCTGCCGTCGTGCCCAGGTGTAAGGCGTTAATTGAAGCATGAGGGAGACAGGTGGGGGGCGTGGCGTGACAGGGGGCGGAGGGGGCGGGGCGGGGGCAGAGGGGAGGGGGGGGGGCAGGACAAAGGACAGGTAGACATGCATTGTTTTCAGGGTTTCCGGGGCGGGGTCTCTACTTCCTTATCTGTTTATTTACCTACCAACTCATTTATTTGTTTATTTATGTATATTATAATTAACTTTTGCTTTGTTGTTGGATGTGTTAACGTTTGGCTTGTATGTATTATCCTTTATTTTTTTTTGTCTCTTTCAATGGATTTTTTTTATTCATTTTTTTGTCAATCTTTCAATGGATTCTTTTTCTTTAATGTTTTTGTTGTCAATCTTTCAATGGATTCTTTTTTTTATTCCTTTTTTTGTCAATCTTTCAATGGATTCTTTTTATTCATTTTTTTGTCAATCTTTCAATGGATTCTTTTTATTCATTTTTTTGTCAATCTTTCAATGGATTCTTTTTATTCATTTTTTTGTCAATCTTTCAATGGATTCTTTTTCTTTAATGTTTTTGTTGTCAATCTTTCAATGGATTCTTTTTATTCATTTTTTTGTCAATCTTTCAATGAATCCCTTTTCTTTAATGTTTTTTTTGTCAATCTTTCTATGGATTCTTTTTCTTTAATTTTTTTTTTGTCAATCTTTCAATGGATTCTTTTTCTTTAATGCTTTTTTTGTCAATCTTTCAATGGATTCTTTTTCTTTAATGTTTTTTTGTCAATCTTTCAATGGATTCTTTTTCTTTAATGATTTTTTGGTCAATCTTTCAATGGATTCTTTTTCTTTCATCTTTCTTATATGAATGCAGGAGGATTTAAGCGTATTTTAAGGTGTGTTTAGAAGGCACTGTAAACCTGGACAGAGACTCCATATTTGTGCCGCTTTTGTTGATCCATTTATTGACCTTGACCTTGACCTTGACCTTTTGTTGTAATAATGATAACTATTACTAACACGAATGATTAAACAAACGTTTGTAAAAAGAATGATTTAACACCTTGAATACCTGCAGTGCTTGTTTAATCTTCACTGAATACATATCGTAAATATATTTTAGGCACCGATGGAACGAAACACGAATAACAAATGCAGTTACCATTCTCTTAAAAAACGTTTCATGCTGACTATAATTGAAAAAAAAGTTAGCAAAGACCTATTTAATTAAGGGTCTTACTGTATTACTGTCTTTGTGGAGAAGTTAGGAATGGCAAGAGAGGATGACGTACTGTTATAATATATACTGTTATACGTTACTGTTATAGGAAGGGTACTGTTATAGGAACGATAGGAGGTTATAGACGATACTGTTATAGGAACGATAGGAGGTTATAGACGATACTGTTATAGGAACGATAGGAGGTTATAGACGATACTGTTATAGGAACGATAGGAGGTTATAGACGATACTGTTATAGGAACGATAGGAGGTTATAGACGATACTGTTATAGGAACGATAGGAGGTTATAGACGATACTGTTATAGGAACGATAGGAGGTTGATAGACGATACTGATAGGAACGATAGGAGGTTATAGACGATACTGTTTAGGAACGATAGGAGGTTATAGACGATACTGTTTAGGAACGATAGGAGGTTATAGACGATACTGTTATAGGAACGATAGGAGGTTATAGACGATACTGTTATAGGAACGATAGGAGGTTATAGACGATACTGTTATAGGAAGGGTAACGAGGGATAGGTGTAATGTGGGGGGCAGTGGGAGGTGTAAGGGGGGTGTAGTAAGAGGAGGTGTTAAGGGGGGGCACTGGTAGGTGTAAGGGGGGTGTAGCAAGAGGA
>JACEEZ010021762.1:270299-275299 GCA_016584305.1 Chionoecetes opilio
TAAACAGGTCATATTTATAAAATATTGATTATATTCACTAAAAATCGTCTAATGGTACCCAAATAACAATGGAAATTAGGTTCTGGGTCTTAAGGGGTTAAAATAGGTTAGGATGAAGGTAAGTTTAAGGGTGATTAATTTCTTTGGTAGGGTGAGAGGTTGTTATGGTCGATTTTGTTAGGGTGAGGGACGGGTAAGTAAGGAGAAGTGAGACAGGTGAAGGAATAGAGAAGGGATTAGGCAAGAAAGGTTCGTTAGGTTGGGTTACAGTTAGGTAAGGTCACGGTCAGGTTAGGAATTTATAAAAACTGGTAAAAGCTTATTAGATCATTGAGTTGTAGAAAATAGGAACACTCAACAAGGTGAAAAGTTGGAACTCTCGCCGACGGGGACGAGAGATCCGGTAGACGAGAGTACCATAAACCGGTTAATATGTGAGAGAGAGACAGAGAGAGACGCCAGGCAGCCAACCAACTAACCTGGAAGACGTCTAATGATTAATGACCTCAGTTATGACTTAATTACCTGCTCCTAATTAGTTCCTCTTGACATAATTCACGTAAACTGATGATAATTTTTTGACTGCCATTGCCTTTCCACTATCTCTATTTTCTTTTACTTTGGATCAACCTATTTTTTCTATTCGTTTCATTGTGTTGTTGGTATTGTACTTGTTCAAATGACTATATCTATATATGACTAATATATAGATATAGTCATTAGATCAGGTATTATGCTTCCTTTTATCTTCATAGTTTGTAGGACTGAAGGAAAGTGTGAAAATTTAATGATAGGAAGGAAAGAAGGAAGGTACAATTTTCACAAAGCGATGAAGAAAGAGACAAAAGGGAAATAGAGATGGAGGGAAAGGAGAAAAAATTAAGGGAATGTAGAGTCACAGGAGAGAGTCAAGTCAGGGAAGAAAGCAAGGTAAGGAGGAAATAAAGGAGAGATAGGAAGTTGAGGAAAATAGTGTAGGAAAGAGAGGAAGGAAGAGAGAGGCGACCTAGGTAGCTTTTTTTTGTTCTATTTATTGATTTAACATTTATGACCGTAACTTTGACCTAGACACACACACACACACACACACACACACACACACACACACACACACACACACACCACACACACCCACACACACACCACACCACACCACACACCACCCACACCACCCACACACCACCCACCCACCCACCACCCACCCACCCACCCACCACCCACCCCACCCACCCACCACGCACCACGCACGCACACGCCGCACGCACGCACGCACGCACGCACGCACGCACGCACGCACGCACCACGCACGCACGCACACACACACACACACACACACACCACACACACACACACACACACACACAGACACACACACACACCAAAAAAATCCATATTCATGTATTCATATTTCATAATTTTCTGATTTCATACACTGTGTATGTATTTTTCTCTTTTGTATGAAGTTGATTTAATAATAAGTTGCCACATTCACGTCACGTTCCTAATTTTTATGCTGTGGGGAGAGAGAGAGAGAGAGAGAGAGAGAGAGAGAGAGAGAGAGAGAGAGAGGAGAGAGAGAGAGAGAGAAAAATGCATAAATTGTGAAAGAATCGTTAGGTATCGGATGAAAGTGAATTGCAGTGGCGGTGGAAAGTAATGGAGAATGTAGATTTAAGTGAATAACCGCGGCTCGTTATTTTAATTTGCATGCGCGACAGTTTTGTGATTACGCTCGTGACAGGAGTAAGAGGAGGCTGATGTTGATAGGCTAGCAGCTAAGTGGTGGGAAAGAGGGGGAAGGGGAAGGAAGGAAAGGATAAGAAGAATATAAGAAGAAGAAGAATAAAAGAAGATAAGTTGGGACGGTCATACTCATAAATGATAAAAAGTTCGGGCAGTGTTTTAGAAGGTTTAGTATCGTCACCCCTAAAATATTGGCTAACGCACTATAGAAAATGAGATATGGTTGAAGGGGAGACTTGACTGACGAGGAGTAAAGGTGTTAAACCCTAATTTTTTTTCAGGGGGTTCAGAAAATATAGGTTTAGTTAGAACTGTAGCGCAATTTAACAATTTTTTCCTGTTTTGAATGGATACTCTTGCGTCTCTGCATATAGCCTACTTTTTGTTCTCATGATTTCATTCTTCGAAAACCTAAAAACTACGATATTAGTTTTATTTCATATATTTACCATATATTCTAATGTTTGTTTTACTAATGAACTCCTTACCTTCTTCTACCAGGTCGCTCTCCGGTGAAGGAAGGAAGGAAAAGTGAAGCTGAGAAAAAGAAAGAAGAGAGGCGGAGAAACGAGGAAGACAAACAGAGGGAGAAGAGGAGAGAAAGGGAGAAGAAATCAGAGGCAGAGACAGTAAAGGAGAGGGAGAGAAGAGCGCGTCGTTTGGAACATGGCAGACTGAGGATTGATGAGAGGGAGAAGAGAAGAAGTAGTAGAGAGAAGACACCAGGAGGAGGAGAGAAGAAGAGAGCGGCGCCTGAGGAAGACAAGAGAAAGTCGTGGGATGATAAAGAAAGGAGAGAGAAAAGAAGAATAATTGAAAGGGTGAATAGAAGGAGTGGTGAGAAAGAGAAGAGACACAGTAAGGAGAAGAGCACCAGTCCGGAGAAGAGAGATAGAGAGGAGACGAAGAAGAGACGAGAGAAGAGTTTGGAGAAAGGAAATGTAAACCGCACCTCCGTTTCGTTGGAGAAGAAAATAAGGTGAGCAAAATTTTCTCTACTTTCTGATTCGATTTTCTCTTCTCTTTTTTTTTTTTTTTTTTTTTTTAAAGGTACAGAAGTTGAAAGTTGGGTCATGCGCCTTTAAGAATGAACGAGCAACTCCCTCCATTACTCTCTTCATTACTGCATTACTCCCTTCATTACTCCATTACATTACTCCCTTCATTACTGCATTACATTACTCCCTTCATTACTCCCTTCATTACTCCATTACATTACTCCCTTCATTACTGCATTACATTACTCCCTTCATTACTCCGTTCATTACTCCATTACATTACTCCCTTCATTACTGCATTACATTACTCCCTTCATTACTCCATTACATTACTCCCTTCATTACTGCATTACATTACTCCCTTCATTACTCCCTTCATTACTCCATTACATTACTCCCTTCATTACTGCATTACATTACTCCCTTCATTACTCCGTTCATTACTCCATTACATTACTCCCTTCATTACTCCATTACATTACTCCCTTCATTACTGCATTACATTACTCCCTTCATTACTCCCTTCATTACTCCATTACATTACTCTCTTCATTACTGCATTACATTACTCCCTTCATTACTCCCTCCATTACTCTCTTCATTACTGCATTACTCCCTTCATTACTTCCTTCATTACTGCATTACTCCCTTCATTACTGCATTACATTACTCCCTTCATTACTCCCTCCATTACTCTCTTCATTACTGCATTACTCCCTTCATTACTCCCTTCATTACTTCCTCCATTACTCTTCTTTACGGCATTACTGCATTACTCCCTTCATTACTCCCTTCATTACTGCATTACATTACTCCCTTCATTACTCCATTACATTACTCTATTACATTACTCCCTCCATTACTCCATTTAATTACTCCCTTCATTACTGCATTACATTACTCCCTTCATTACTCCATTACATTACTCTATTACATTACTCCCTTCATTACTCCATTACATTACTCCCTTCATTACTCCCTTCATTACTGCATTACATTACTCCCTTCATTACTCCATTACATTACTCCCTTCATTACTGCATTACATTACTCCCTTCATTACTCCATTACATTACTCCCTTCATTACTCCCTTCATTACTCCATTACATTACTCCCTTCATTACTCCATTACATTACTCCCTTCATTACTCCCTTCATTACTCCATTACATTACTCACTGCATTACATTACTCCCTTCATTACTCCATTACATTACTCCCTTCATTACTCCCTTCATTACTCCATTACATTACTCCCTTCATTACTGCATTACATTACTCCCTTCATTACTGCATTACATTACTCCCTTCATTACTCCTTACATTACTCCATTACATTACTCCCTTCATTACTGCATTACATTACCCCCTTCATTACTCCATTACATTACTCCCTTCATTACTCCCTTCATTACTACATTACATTACTCCCTTCATTACTCTATTACATTACTCCCTTCATTACTGCATTACATTACTCCCTTCATTACTGCATTACATTACTCCCTTCATTACTGCATTACATTACTCCCTTCATTACTCCCTTCATTACTGCATTACATTACTCCCTTCATTACTCCATTACATTACTCCCTTCATTACTGCATTACATTACTCCCTTCATTTCTCCATTACATTACTTCCTTCATTACTCCATTACATTACTCCCTTCAATACTGCATTACATTACTCCATTACATTACTCCCTTCATTACTCCATTACATTACTCCCTTCATTACTCCATTACATTACTCCCTTCATTACTTCATTACATTACTCCCTTCATTACTGCATTACATTACTCCCTTCATTACTCCATTACATTACTCCCTTCATTACTCCCTTCATTACTCTATTACATTACTCCCTTCATTACTCCATTACATTACTTCCTTCATTACTCCTTCATTACTCCCTTCATTACTCCATTACATTACTTCCTTCATTACTCCATTACATTACTCCATTGCATTACTCCCTTCATTACTCCATTACATTACTCCCTTCATTACTGCATTACATTACTCCCTTCATTACTCCCTTCATTACTCCATTACATTACTCCTTCCTTACTCCCTTCACAACTCCATTACATTACTCCCTTCTTACTCCATTACATTACTCCCTTCATTACTCCATTACATTATTTCCCTTCATTACTCCCTTCATTACTGCATTACATTAAACCCCCTTCATTACTCCCTTCTTTACTCCATTACATTACTCCCTTCATTACTGCATTACATTACTCCCTTCAT
>JACEEZ010021762.1:277799-285299 GCA_016584305.1 Chionoecetes opilio
CCCTTCCTCTCCCACCCTCCCTCACCCTTCTTCCTCCTCCCCCACCCTTCCTCTTCCTCCTCCCCCACCCTTCCTCTTCCTCCTCCCCCACCCTTCCTCTTCCTCCTTTCCCACCCTTCCTCTTCCTCCTCTCCCACCCTCCCTCCCTCACCCTTCTTCCTCCTCCTCCCTTTTCGTGGCCCAATTTCAACCCAGCTCTCCCTTGCGCCACCTCCACACAACACCTGAGCCGCACCTGCAAAACCATGACTAATGTTACCTAATTACCCTTAATTAATACCCTAATGCACCGCCGTATTAGTGTTACACCGAGGGGGGGAAAATATTCATTGAAAAAAATCATTAAGTATTTTTTTAATTCTTCTTTTTAGTTCTTTTTAGCTCATTTTTTTTAGATCTTTTTAGTTCTAGGGTTCTTTTTATCTTATTTTTTTAGATCTTTTTAGTTTTAGGGTTCTTTTTATCTTATTTTTTTAGATCTTTTTAGTTTTAGGGTTCTTTTTATCTTATTTTTTTAATCTTTTTAGTTATAGGGTTCTTTTTATCTTATTTTTTTAGATCTTTTTAGTTTTAGGGTTCTTTTTATCTTATTTTTTTAGATCTTTTTAGTTTTAGGGTTCTGTTTAGCTTTTTTTTTAGATCTTTTTAGTTTTAGGGTTCTTTTTATCTTATTTTTTTAGATCTTTTTAGTTTTAGGGTTCTTTTTAGCTTATTTTTTAGATCTTTTTAGTTTTAGGGTTCTTTTTATCTTATTTTTTTAGATCTTTTTAATTTTAGGGTTCTTTTTAGCTTATTTTTTAGATCTTTTTAATTTTAGGGTTCTTTTTATCTTATTTTTTTAGATCTTTTTAGTTTTAGGGTTATTTTTATCTTATTTTTTTAGATCTTTTTAGTTTTAGGGTTCTTTTTATCTTATTTTTTTAGATCTTTTTAGTTTTAGGGTTATTTTTATCTTATTTTTTAGATCTTTTTAGTTTTAGGGTTCTTTTTATCTTATTTTTTTAGATCTTTTTAGTTTTAGGGTTCTTTTTAGCTTATATTTTTAGATCTTTTTAGTTTTAGGGTTATTTTGAGTTATTTTTAAAGGTACAGTAGGGGAGTAATTTTTCGTAATAATAATGATGTATGGTTGTGATTGTGTTCTAAGAAAATCTGAGGTCAACAGTAGGTGGTTTTAAACAGCTAAGTTTTGGAAAGGTTAGAAAAATAATCATTATGTATTTTCTAAAGGTAACGTAGTGAGAGAATTTATCGTAATAACAATGATGAATGGTATTGCTTGTGTTGTTGAAAGTAAGAAAATCTGAGTTAAACAAACAGTAGGTGGTTCGGATAAGGGTTGGAAATGTTAGTAGTTTTTTTCCTTCAGTTCTGGGAAGTTGGCTGGTGTGAGAGATCTCCTTTGTCTTACCTGGTGAAGTGTACCTGTGTGTGCGTGTGTATATGTGCGTGTGTGTGTGTGTGTTTTGGTCCTTTTTTAATTTGTTTTCTGTTCATGATTTCCTTTTGTTCCATTTGTCATGCTTTTTCCAATTTTCTGGAACCATTGATAATTCTTACTCGTATTTTCAGTTCTTGTTTTCTTTCTTTGGGTTTCTTTATTTCCATTTGGCTGTTACTTTCCTTGCCTCTCAATCTCCTTCTATCTCCTCTCCATCCCCCCTTTCAGTCTCCCTCTCTTCTCCTCATCCTCCTGTCATTCCCTCTCTTCCTCGTAATCCCTCCCAGACTCTTTCTCGTCCTCTTCCTGCCCCCCCCCCCTCTCTCTCTCTCTCTCTCTCTCTCTCTCTCTCTCTCTCTCTCTCTCTCTCTCTCTCTCTCTCTACCCGCCAGGGTGGCGCGGTTGGTAGAGTTACTGGCTAGAGTTTGCAGAGTCCCTGCGCATTCGGTCAGCGGTTCGAGTCCACCAAATTCGTCCTGGTGTGGTGGCGCTTTGTATAGTCAATAACCTTGTAGTTGGTACTTGCAAAGTGTCTAGATAGGATCAAAGTATCTTATAGTATCTTTCTCTCTTTCTCTCTCTCTCTCTCTCTCTCTCTCTCTCTCTCTCTCTCTCTCTCTCTCTCTCTCTCTCTCTCTCTCTCTCTCTCCCCCTATTTCCTTCTCTCTCCTTCTCTTCTACGTCTATCATTTGCTCTTTGAAAATCCAGATAGTCCTTCTCAGCTTCCTCTCTCTCTCTCTCGTCTCTCTCTCTCTCTCTCTCCTCTCTCTCTCTCTCTCTCTCTCTCTCTCTCTCTCTCTCTCTCTCTCTCTCTCTCTCTTTTTTTCTTTTTTTCTACCGAGTTACAAAAAAACATAATTACAGAGTAAGTTACTATTCACATTACATAAATAATTGTAACATTTACAGGCTAAAGGAGACATAATTAGTGTTCCCTATCTAAAAGCCTAACTCGTGATAATTGTGATCTCCTTGCCTTCACCTCGGCAGCCACGCGTTCACAAGTTCCTTGAACACTTGAACAGTTGTACCACCAAGGCGTGGCTGCGAGGCAAGGAGAGCATTCCACCAGCCAACGTAGACGTGGACGAACTGACGCTGGTGGTGCCAAGTACGACATCGGGGCTGCAGTAGCTCTGCGGGGGCTAGGGCCACAGCTCTTGTAGTAACTTGGGTCCGCCGTAGGGGCTGCCGGAGTGTGTGCAGGTGAGGCACCCGCTGCTGATGCACCTTGTACATCACGGTGAGGCCCGCTACGTTTCGGCGGTACTGAAGGCTGTGAAGTCGTGGTTCCTGCCCGGCACCGCTGTCCCTGATGAGCCTCACCGCGCGACCCTGTACCTTGTCAAGGAGAGCCAGGTGCTTGTTGGCCGCGCCGCCACACCCGAGGCACGCGTACTCCGTAGAAGAGCGGACCTGCGCCTTGTATAGGACTTCCAACCCCTTGCTGTCAAGAAGCCATGACATCCTCCTCAGGGATGCCAGCTTCCCCGAAGACTGGCGAGCCGCTCAATGTGGGCTTTGAAGGTCAGCCTGCAGTCGTAGGTGACCCCCAGCACCTCCACCTCGTCCTGGGGCACCAGCGTCTTCCCATCGCAGAAAAGGCGCAGGGCTGCGCTCGACCTGGAGACCTGGAGCAGCTGTGTTTTATGAGGAGCAAATTTTACTTGCCACATGTTGCCCCAGGCCACGATGCGGCTCAGCGTCGTGCTCATCTGGGCAGCAGTGGCAGTCTCCTCCCCTGGGCCGTAGCTCTGCGTTAGGGTGAGATCATCGGCATAGGCCCTCGAGCTGGGGATTAAATTCAGGAGATCATTAATATAAATATTCCAGAGCAGGGGGCCGAGGCAGCTTCCCTGAGGGACACCTGCTCTGATTGGCTGCAACTCAGACTCCTGCCCATTAACTACCACCTTTAGTTGCCTCGCTCTCAGATAGTCGCTGAAGAGTTGAAGGAGCGGCCCCGTCCACACCTGCAGCGCGTAGCGTTGTGATGAGGGCTGCGTGCCACACCCTGTCGAAAGCTCCCTCAATGTCGAGAGCCACGACAGCAGTGGCCCTACCTTGGTTCAGGGCTGCACTCCATTCCGTGGATAACAGCAGATGCAGGTCTGCAGTTCTCTCTCTCGCTCTCTCTCTCTCTCTCTCTCTCTCTCTCTCTCTCTCTCTCTCTCTCTCTCTCTCTCTCTCTCTCTCTCTCTCTCTCTCTCTCTCTCTCTCTCTCTCTCTCAACACTGTGGAATGCTCTGCCCAACCACATAAAACTTGCAGTAACATTATCTAGATTCAAGACTGGCCTTATTCATCATTGCAATTTATGACCACATAGCCACAGAATAAACCCCTTACTTTACTGATAAATTTAAGTACTTTCTATTAGCTTTGTATATATTGTATATATTTGTTTTATTTTAATATGTATGTAATAACCACTACCCTGTGGAAATAAAAATTGAATTGAAATTGAATTGAACTCTCTCTCTTCTCTCCTCTCTCTCTCTCTCTCTCTCTCTCTCTCTCTCCCCTCTCTCTCTCTCTCTCCTCTCTCTCTCTCTCTCTCTCTCTCTCTCTCTCTCTCTCTCTCTCTCTCTCTCTCTCTCTCTCTCTCTCTCGCGCGCGCGCGCGCGCGCGCCAACACTCCCTCACACCCTCCTCTTACCCTCTCATTCATTCACCCTTTCTTCTCAAGCCCCTTCGTGTCCTCCTGTCAGCCATCCCACTTGTCCTCCTCCTCTTCTTCCTCTCCCTCTCCCTCCTCCTCCTCCTCCTCCTCCTCCTCCTCCTCCTCCTCCTCCTCCTCCTCCTCCTCCTCCTCCTCCTCCCTCTCCCTTCCCATTGCGTGTCCTCCTCCTCCTCCCTTCCCATTCCTCTCCCACCGACTTGAGGATAGTAATGGAGAACCCAACTTGGCGGACTGCAAGTTTTTCCCTCCTTTCGCGAGAATTCTTCCTTTTCCCTCCTCCTCCTCCTCCTCCTCCTCCTCCTCCTCCTCCTCCTCCTCCTCCTCCTCCTCCTCCTCCTCCTCGTCCTCCCCCTACCCTTCCCCCTCCTCTGCCTCCTCCTCCTTGCATCCTCCTTGCAAGATTTGGGTCTCAGGAAACAACTTAAAGTGGCTCCATCTTATCTTCGTGCTGTCCTCTCCTTGCCTTGTTTTAGTCTCTGCAAAAACACACCCGTGAAAAATTATTATGTTCTGTTGTTTCAAGCCCTGGTTTTTGGCTCTTTGTTTCGTAACTTTTGTGTGCTTTTTTAATGGAGTTGAAGATGTAATGTTTTGGAGATTTATGTGTTTTTATGTACGTGTGCCTGTGTGGTGTGTGTTGTGTGTGTGTGTGTGTGTGTGTGTGTTGTGTTTGTGTGTGTGTGTGTGTGTGTGTGTTCTGGTGAATGCGCTGAAAATGTGTCTTGGCATATTAATAGTTAGTTATAATACCACACAGGTGAGCTTGTAATTAATTGAAGTATATACACGAGTTAGGAAAGTGTGATCGATAGAAGCATACTTAAGGTGGCGTGGTAAGTGATGGTGGTGATCTAGAAAGCGTCAAGGAGCTGCGACACAATGACTTACGCTCTATCATTACAACAGTGTTTATTGCATGTAGCCTAATAACGCCAAGAACACCTGAATTAATGGATTGCCACACATCTGACTATTCATGAACTTTCAGCCGGCCTTTCCCTACACACACCTTGACCTACCCTAACCTAACCTAACCTAACCTAACCTAACTCAAACACCCACCAAAAATAAAACCAACCAAACCTTTCCTCGCACAGCCGTCTTACCTAAAAATATACAATGAGCTGCGTTTCCTAACACCCCATCACCCTCTCCTAACACCCCATCACCCTCTCCTAACACCCCATCACCCTCTCCTAACACCCCATCACCCTCTCCTAACATCCCATCACCCTCTCCTAACACCCCATCACCCTCTCCTAACACCCCATCACCCTCTCCTAACACCCCATCACCCTCTCCTAACACCCCATCAGTCTCTCCTAACACCCCATCACCCTCTCCTAACACCCCATCATCTCCTAACACCCCATCACCCTCTCCTAACACCCCATCATCTTCTAACACCCCATCACCCTCTCCTAACACCCCATCAGTCTCTCCTAAAACCCCATCACCCTCTCCTAACACCCCATCACCCTCTCCTAACACCCCATCATCTCCTAACACCGCATCACCCTCTCCTAACACCCCATCATCTCCTAACACCCCATCACCCTCTCCTAACACACCATCATCTTCTAACACCCCATCATCTCCTAACACCCCATCACCCTCTTCTAACACCTCATCATCTCCTAACACCCCATCACCCTCTACTAACACTCCATCAACTTCTCTTCCTAAACATTCTAACAAATCTTACCTAACAGGCTAACACACATAACTTTTTTTTCTATAGGAACTTCTTCTTTATAGGAACTGGCTATTGAGTGGGCTTTTTGTAACTCCTTTTTTGTTTTATTGCCCTTGGCCAGTCCTTTATGAGGTTACAGCAAAAAAAGATAAAAAACTCGAAATCACTCCAAAATACCTACTTCTAACCCCAGCACCTTTTCTCTCCTCAGCACCAGCAGTAGCACCAGCAGCACCAGCGGCGGGAACAGCAGGATGGTACAGCAGAAGGGCAGCAGCAACGTTGAAGGGGACGAGGGGGCGCAGGGGCGTGCTGAGGTGGAGAGACGAGAACGCATCCAGCGCTATAAGGATGAGAGGCGGAAGCAGATGGCGGCGAGGTAGTGTTTCCAATCACTAGCCTAATCACCGCCAATTACTCAGGATTAGCGGCGGGTTTAATCAGGGTTAAGCGCGTGATTTGAGAGGGCTTTAGGGGTTCATTTGGAAAGCCATTTGGAAGGTTTTAGTTTTTTTTTGGTGTGGCAATAGTGAGATATGGTTATAGTAGTAGTAGTAGTAGTAGTAGTAGTAGTAGTAGTAGTAGTAGTAGTAGTAGTAGTAGTAGTAGTAGTAGTAGTAGTAGTAGTAGTAGTAGTAGTATAGTAGTAGTAGTAGTAGTAGTAGTAGTAGTAGTAGTAGTAGTAGTAGTAGTAGTAGTAGTAGTAGTAGTAGTAGTAGTAGTAGT
The DNA here is from genome assembly GCA_016584305.1 of Chionoecetes opilio. Classification (NCBI taxonomy): domain Eukaryota; kingdom Metazoa; phylum Arthropoda; class Malacostraca; order Decapoda; family Majidae; genus Chionoecetes; species Chionoecetes opilio. Next base: position 284,347 of record JACEEZ010021762.1, read on the forward strand.
AGTAGTAGTAGTAGTAGTAGTAGTAGTAGTAGTAGTAGTAGTAGTAGTAGTAGTAGAAAATGTAATGATTGTGTAAGTGGTTGGATATATGGTTAATTTGGAAAGGCATTTTGGAAGTTTTTTTAAGTGATGAGGGTTAACTATAGTAAAATAAAATTAACCTTAGTAGTATAAAAAAAAAATGTAGTAGTAGTTTTTATAGTAGTAGAAATGATGGTGTGAAAGGTTTCGTTGTAGTACGTGTAAGAGGATTAGTAGTAGTGCTTGTGGTTATTAGTGTAGAAATGACAGTTTATTATCAGTTTTGAGAAAGGAATAAGAATAATGGCAGTAGTAGTAGAAGTAATAATAAGTTTGTGGTTGGTTAAGTTAGTTAGTTGAAGTTATGTCAAAGGTAATAGTGATGATAACGGTGGTATAGTCAAGGTCTTGAAATGGCAGATTATTAGCATTTTTGAGTGGGAGTAAGGATAATGGCTGTTGTAGTAGTAGTAGTAGTAATTTTGTAGTAGAAGCTATGTCAAAGGTAGTAGTAATGATAATGGTGGTTACTATTGATAATAATGGTATTGGAAAAAGAATAATGGCTGTAGTAGTAGAAGTAATAGTAATTTTGTGGTAGAAGTTATGTCAAAGGTAATAGTGTTTATGGTGTATAATGGTATTTATTGATGATGATAATGGTGGTTGTGGTGTTACTAGTGGTCTTGACAGTGTCGTGTGTCGTCGCAGGTACGGGCATGCGGAAGGGTCGTCCTCGGAGGAGAGTGGCGGAGGCGACGAGACCTACTCAGCCTACCGCAGGAGACGCCGCAGGGGAGGAAAAGACACCAACACCTCCTCCAACACCGACCTGTCCACCCACGAGGCCTCCAGGTAACACACACACACAACCACACACACACACACACACAAACACACAACAACACACACACACAACCACACCACACACA
>JACEEZ010021762.1:290299-295299 GCA_016584305.1 Chionoecetes opilio
GAGAGAGAGAGAGAGAGAGAGAGAGAGAGAGAGAGAGAGAGAGAGAGAGAGAGAGAGAGAGAGAGAGAGAGAGAGAGAGAGAGAGAGAGAGAGAGAGAGAGAGAGAGAGAGAGAGAGGAGAGAGAGAGAGAGAGAGAGAATCAGAATCAGAATCAGAAATTTATTTTCCATTTTACAATGGTTATTCTTGTACATCTTATATAATACAGTACAATAATGCGAATATCAAATACACAGTAAAATCTTAAACATACAATAAAACACACAAGTGTGTACACACATTAAAATAGTAAAATCATGGAATAGTAAATAAAAAAAAAAAAAAAAAATAAAAAATTATATATAGTAAAAATAGTCATACACAAGTATGTTGTCATTTAAAAGTAAGAAATACGTAAAATGATAAAATAGTCATACAAAGGTGTGTAATCATATAAATGTCATAACATCAAGTAAAGTTAATATTAGGTCAAGCATTAAAAGATAGCTTGTAAGCTTCTTTTTAAAAGTAGACATACATTTGGTGTTTTTAATGTGAGTAGGAAGACTGTTCCATAGTTGAGGTGCAGACACCAGCACTGACCTGTCTCCTGTGTAGGTGTTTGTTTTGGGAACGTACAGCTGGTGCTGATGTCTTGTGTTTACATTATGTGTCTCTCTTACCATAGGTAGTGGGAACAACCAACATGGGAGTCTTCTATAGACTATATTATAAACAGTAAGGCCAAGCTCGTACTTATACCTTTCCTTTACCTTTAGCCACTTGAGCTCTCTCAGGTATGGCGTTACGTGTTCAAATTTTGTGCCGCCCAGTGCAACTTTTGCGGCAAAGTTCTGCATTTTCTGATAACGTTGCAAATGAGTTGCACTTGCCACTCCCCAGATCTTAAGCCCATAATTTATTATGCTTAAAACAAGAGACTGTATCACTGTGATTCTTGTGTTCTTATCAAAGTTATCTTTAATGCGATTTATGTACAGTATAGTCCCTACAGTCTTCTTACAGATGTACGTAATATGTGTATCGAATAGCATACAGTTGTCGAAATATAAACCGAGGTTCTTTATGGAGCTGCTCGGCACTATGGTACTGTCATCAACCTGGATACGAGTGTCGCCTGGGATCTGTGCCATGTGTGCTCGGGTGCCAATAAACATACATTGTGTTTTGCTAGAATTCAACATTAAACCATTTGTGTGAAAATACAATTTTGCTTTAGTTAGAGTTTGTTCACTTTTGTTAATCAATTCCTGAATATTATCTATGGTACCGGTATGTATGAACTGAGTATCATCGGCGTATTGAATCACTAAACACTCGGTGATAAAATGGGAGAGATCATTTACATAAATGAGGAAAAGAATAGGACCGAGCACAGATCCCTGTGGGACACCAAACCTGGTCTCAAGTTTGCCTGACACATGATTTCCTAACCGCACAGATTGCGTTCTATTTTCAAGATAATTTCGAAACCAGAAGGGATCTATATTTGACATAATACACTTTTTCATTAGTATTTCGTGACTTACGCTGTCGAAAGCTTTGGAAAGGTCACATAATGATACCAAGGAAACTTTCTTCCTGTCCATGTTCTCGTATAATTTATTAGACAGTGTTAAGAGAGCAGTGTCAGTTGAGAGAGCAGACCTGAAACCGTGTTGGGTGTTACTAAGTAGTTGCTTACTTTCCAGGCCTTTCCAGGAGAGAGAGAGAGAGAGAATGAGGGGGGGAGGAGTGTTTTTTTTTCTCGTCTAATTTCTCCACTCTTAATCTTGTTCTCGTTCTTACATTCATACTCTTATATATATATTTCAAAACATCCAACAGCATCATTGCTTTGCCTTTGCTAAGTTTGCTTGGTCTCTCATTTTCTTTTCTGCCTTTGTTTATGCTCCCATTATCTCTCTTACATAGACATATTTCGACTTCTTGCCTCAACCTCTTCCTCCTTTGTTATCTTTCTTTCCCTCCTCTCTTTTATCACCTCCCATTATCCTTGCCATTTTCCTACCTTCTCACTCTTTGTATTCGCCTATGTTCCTCATTCGCTTTAGCACCCTTCTTCTCCTTCCTTCTTCCCCTTCTTCATCATTGATTCTCGCTCTTCCTTCCTCCTCCATCTCGACACTCTCACAGATGAATGGTTCTGTGTAAAGGATGATGGAGAGTAGTGATTGGGAAGAGAATGAGAAGGAAGGCGTGGAGAAAAAGAAGGAAGAGGAGGAGGATGTGGGAGGTGACAGGAAGTAGATGAGAAGGATAAGTTGATAAAGGAGGAGATGGTAAGCAGAGGAGGATGAGGGAGAATGTGAAGGGAATAAAGTGATGATGACAGGTAGGTAGGAGAGAAAGAAAGAGGAGGAGGTGGAGATGATGGTGGAAGGAGAGGAGAAGTAGGAGGAGGAAGTGGAGGTGGTAGTAGAAAAGGAGGAGGAGGTGCAGATGATGGTGGAAGGAGAGAAGAAGTAGGAGGAGGAAGTGGAGGTGGTAGTAGAAAAGGAGGAGGAGGTGGAGATGATGGTGGAAGGAGAGGAGGAGAAGTAGAAGGAGGTAATGGAGGAGGTAGTAGAAAAGGAGGAGGAGGTGGAGATGATGGTGGAAGAAAAGGAGAAATAGGAGGAGGAAGTGGAGGTGGTAGTAGAAAAGGAGGAGATGGTGGAAGAAGAGGAGAAATAGGAGGAGGAAGTGGAGGTGGTAGTAGAAAAGGAGGAAGTGGTAGTGAATGGAGATATGTAGGGGAAGGAGGAGGAAGAAGAAGAGGAGGAGGAGGTGGCGAAGGAAGAAGGTAGGAGGAGCAGGAAGAGGAAGATGAGGTGGTAGTATAAGGTATAAGGAGGAAGTAGTAGTGAAGGGAGATCTGTAGTGGGAGGAAGAAGAAGAGGAAGTGGAGATGATGGTGGAAGGAATAAGAAGAGCAGTAAGTGGAGGTGGTAGTAGAAAAGGAGGAAGCGGTATTGAAGGGATATATGTAGGGTGAGGAGGAGGTATAGTGAAGGAAGAAGAGGAGGAGGTAGTGAAGGAAGAAGAGGAGGAGGTAGTGAAGGAAGAAGGAAGAAGAAGAGGAGGAGGTACTGAAGGAAGAAGAGGAGGAGGTAGTGAAGGAAGAAGGAAGAAGAAGAGGAGGAGGTACTGAAGGAAGAAGAGGAGGAGGTAGTGAAGGAAGAAGGTAGGAGGAGCAGGAGGAGGAAACACAATAGGACTTAGGCTTCATTGGGCAGGCGGGTGGGGGGCAGCACACCTGTATTGGAGCAGAGACAATGTTATTACCACTAACTATTGACAGTGAACGGTGCCAGGCTTACTACTACTACTACTACTACTATTACTATTACTATTACTATTACTACTACTACTACTACTACTACTTACTACTACTTACTACTACTACACTGTCTTGTAACCAACCTACCACTATCTCTCTCTCTCTCTCTCTCTCTCTCTCTCTCTCTCTCTCTCTCTCTCTCTCTCTCTCTCTCTCTCTCTCTCTCTCTCTCTCTCTCTCTCTCTCTCTCTCTCGCTCTCGCTCTTTATTCTCGGTTTTGCATCCCTATTAATTATTGTGATTGTTGCTATTATTATTATTATTATTATTATTATTATTATTAGTAGTAGTAGTAGTAGTAGTAGTAATAGTAGTAGTAGTAGTAGTAGTAGTACTAGTAGTTGAAGTAGTAGTAGTAGTAGTAGTAGTAGTGGGAATTCATAGAATTTGAAACAACAGAATAATAACATAAGCAGGAAATTTATATCAGTATTCCTAGTAAATGAGAGAGAGAGAGAGAGAGAGAGAGAGAGAGAGAGAGAGAGAGAGAGAGAGAGAGAGAGAGAGAGAGAGAGAGAGAGAGAGAGAGAGAGAGAGCAAGTGAGAGCAAGTGGAAGTAAGTCAGTCAGTCACGATAAAGGGCATCTCACTGAAAGGTCACGTGAATGATTGAAGGGAAACGCCACCACCACAACCACAACCACAACCACAACCACAACCACCACCACCACCACCACCACCACCACCACCACCACCACCACCACCACCACCACCCACCACCACCACCACCACCTCCTCCACCACCTCCACTACCACCTCCACCACCTCCACTACCACCTCCACCACCTCCACTACCACCTCCACCACCATCACCACCACCACCACTACCACCACCTCCTCCACTACCACCTCCACCACCTCCATTACCACCTCCACCACCTCCACTACCACCACCACCACCTCCACTACCACCTCCACCACCACCACCACCACCACCACCACCACTACCACTGCTACTCTCTTTCTCATCCTCCTCTTCCTCAGTTGCCAGCCTCCAGCCAACCTCTCTCTCTCTCTCTCTCTCTCTCTCTCTTCCCCTCTCTCTCTCTCTCTCTCTCTCTCTCTCTCTCTCTCTCTCTCTCTCTCTCTCTCTCTCTCTCTCTCTCTCTCTCTCTCTCTCTCTCTTCACTTTGCGTTTTCTGTTGACATTTTATCGCCCGTCCACCTAATTTATGCAGAGACATATTCAATAGACAGATAAATGGATAGATAAATAGATAAAGGGACGGGTAGGTCAATAGATAGTCAGTAGTTGTATTTTATGTCTCATTTTGTCTATCGTTATGTTATGTCTTTGTGTGTGTGTGTGTGTGTGTGTGTTGTGTGTGTGTGTGTGTGTGTGTGTGTGTCTTTCCTTCGTGTTTTATGCTGTTTCTTCATTGTTTTTCCTTGCTGTTCTGTTTTTGGGGTCAACGCGGTCAACTTTGCCCCCGTAAAAGACTGATCATCTCAACTTTTTTCTTTTCTAATATGTTCCATCTCCGTCATTCTCCTTTCTTATGTTCTATGCCTTCAACATCACCCTGCGTTTTCTTCCTTATTACTTTTTCTGTCCTTTAATTTGTTTTCATCTACTTCTACTACTACTACTTCTACTACTAACTACTACTACTTTTTCTACTAAATGATACCTCCACCCCATGTTTATTTATGAAATATACGAGGGCTCCACGAATT
>JACEEZ010021762.1:302799-330299 GCA_016584305.1 Chionoecetes opilio
TAGAGGTGAATAAGGTGAGGTGACGTGAGGTGAATAAAAGAGATTCGAAGGCTTATTGACCGTGTCGTTTATTATGCATGACTGTCACGAGGAAGGAATTAAATGACAGTAGCCTGGCGGGGTTCATGAAAACCTGAGGGAGTTCCATTAGAGTTAGCTCGCGTGACACTTGACGGACAGGTAAGTAACGCTCAGCACCCCTTCATCCCCCACCCCACCCTTCACCCTCCCCCCTCCCTTCACCCTCCCCCCCTCCCGCGCTCCCTTCTCACCTGACACAACACGTTTCCTCGCGTGCCGCCGCTGTCCCAAGGTCGTCTCGTGCGTGTCTCCCCTTGCTAGTTCCTCATCGGGGACGTGATTTGCATTCCAGGGTCACGGCGCCACATGGAACGTCTTGAGGTAGTTTTTGTCTTGAGTCCAGTCGTGCACAGTCGCGGGGTTTGTCGTGGCAGCAGGGAACACCGGGCGAGTCGGGACGCGTTTGGTGTCGTGGAGGAGCGAGTGTGTGCGGCGCCGTGTAGGGATCGCAAGGCCGTGTGAGGCAGCGGGGCGAGGCGGCGGCTATCGTAATGAGCGGTGGTCGACGTGTACCAACAAGTGGCCGAGATTCTGGGTGATCAATACGCGTGCGGCCCGGAAGGAAGGATCAGTCCACACACACACACACACACACACACACACACACACACACGGACACGCACGCCCTCGCCCGTTCGTTTGTTCGGCCGCCCGCCTACCCGCTCACTCTGGTACAATGCCATAGCCTCCCTGCTGAACGCCCCGCCCACAACACCGCCTACGTCTGTCCATCCGTAGCCGCCCACTATCACAGCCTATCCCTTAACACCCTTACGCCGGCCTGGTAACGCAATCCGATCCTTCAGCGGCGACGACGATGGTTCCTCAACACACAGAAAAGTAAAAGAAGAAGAAAAAAGTCAAAAAAACTTATCTCGCCGTGACGCTCCGATCAAGTGGCGAGTCCGGAGTCCCCGCGATCGCTCTAATGGCGGCCGAGTGGTGAGGGTCGGGACTCGGGCGCCGCGTCAGCCGATTGATCAGCAAGGCAGGTGGAGCCTCGCCAGGATGAAGCCCTCGTAAACCCTGCACGGAAACCTTCAGGCGATGGTGAAGATTCTCTGCAGGAATGTGGCGGGTTATGGTGAGATTTAAGGGATAGAGAAGGTTACATACAAAGGGAAAACGAGGGGAAGAAAGGGGGATAAGGGATAGAGAGAAGGTTATATAAAAAGGGGAAGAAGGGGAAGAAAGGGGGATAAGGGATAGAGAGGTTACATAAAAAGGGGAAAACGAGGGAAAGGAAGGGGGATAAGGGATAGAGAAGGTATATAAAAAGGGGAAGAAAGGGGGATAAGGATAGAGAGGTTACATAAAAAGGGGAAAGCGAGGGAAAGGAAGGGGGACGAATACGACCCTAGGAAATAGAAGAGTAAAGAAATATAAATAGTGAACGGGAGGGAGTCTTTTGTTTGTTTCTTATACATGTTACGATATGAAAATGAATGCAAAAACGTGAAAGTAAATAAAGAAGAATTTTAGACTTGAGGGAGACTTAGTGAGTTACTGAAGCGTGAAGCAGATCCTGTGGGAGGCGATGACGAAGGGAACGAGAAGAAAATATATGAAGGAAGGACATTACGATTTACTACAGGAGAGAATGTATGTGTGGGAAGCAGGAGACAATATTTAGGTTATTTTTAGGGTTTTAGTTAAGAGGTTAGTTTTAGGGTTTAGTTAGGTTAGTTTTAGGGTTTTAGTTATATTAGTTTTGGGGTTTAAGTTAGGTTCGTTTTAGGGTTTTAGTTAGGAGGTTAGTTTTAGGAGTTTAGTTAGGAGGTTAGTTTTAGGGTTTTAGCTAGAAGGTTAGTTTAAGGGTTTTAGTTAGGTTAGTTTTAGGGTTTTAGTGAGAGGTTAGTTATAGGGTTTTAGTTAGGAGGTTAGTTTTAGGGTTTTAGTTAGGTAAGGTTTAGGGTTTAAGTTAGGTTAGTTGTAGGTTTTAAGTTAGGAGGTTAGTTTTAGGGTTTTAGTTAGGTTAGTTTAAGGTACAAAAGAAAGATGGTGAGTTAGAATATAAAAAAAAGATCGAATGTATTGAAAAAGAAAAAAAGGGGAAGTGAGAATGAAAGAAGAATGAATGGAAGGAAAAGAATGAACTAGGAATGAGAAAAGAATGAACTAGGAATGAGAAAAGAATGAACTAGGAATGAGAAAAGAATGAACTAGGAATGAGAAGAGAATGAACTAGGAATGAAAAAAGAATGAACTAGGAATGAAAAAAGAATGAACTAGGAATGAGAAAGAATGAACTAGGAATGAGAAAAGAATGAACTAGGAATGAGAAAAGAATGAACTAGGAATGAGAAAAGAATGAACTAGGAATGAGAAAGAATGAACTAGGATGAAAAGAATGACTAGGAATGAAAAAAGAAACTAGGAATGAAAAAAATGATCTAGGAATAAAAGATAACTATTGAAAGAATGAACTTGAATTTAGAAAAATAATGGACTAGGAATGAAAAAATGAATGAACTAGAATGAGAAAAGAATGAACTAGGAATGAAAAAAGTAATGAACTAGGCTAATGAACAAAAATCATGAACTAGGAATGAGAAAATAATGAACTAGGAATGAGAAAAGAATGAACTAGGAATGAGAAAAGAATGACTACGAATGAAAAAGAATGAGAAAAGAATGACTAGGAAGATGAAAGAAGGGGAAACGAGGTCGTGTAAAGGGTCATGAGGCGGAGGGAATGCAGTAACAAAGACAACTAGAAAGGAAGAAATGGAAATATGTCCAAGAATATAAATGTGTCCTCTATCTGCCATCTCCGTCTTCATATTTTTCTCTCGCGTATCTCACTTATTTTGTGATAGGTTAACCATAGCCGCCCCTCCTCCTCCTCCTCCTCCTCCTCCTCCTCCTCTCCTCCTCCTCCTCCTCCTCCTCCTCCTCCTCCTCCTCCTCCTCCTCCTCCTCCCCCCCCCTCCATTATTCATCATTGTCTTCCATTTCTACATTTTTAAAATTCTCCAACCACCACCTCCACTCTACCACCAACCACTTTCATCATCACCACCACCACCACTTCTACCACCATCACCACAACCACTTCCACCACCACAAACCACTTCCACAACTATCACCATTCCAACTATCACCACCTGCTCCACCACCACTTTCACCACCTCCACCACCACTTCCACCACCACAACTATCACCACTTCCAACTATCACCACCTGCTCCACCACCACTTTCACCACCTCCACCACCACCACCACCACCACTATCACCACCTCTACCACCACCTCTACCACCACCACCACCACTTCGACCACCACAAACCACTTACCACCACCACACCACCACACCACCACCACACCACCACCACCACCACCACCAACACCAACAACATTCGCCATTGATGTGTCGCGTGAGGCATAAACACTCTGCAATCAATTTAGCCATTCAGTATCACATAAGCTGGTTAACGCATGCTGATGAGGACGGTGAAAGGACGGGAAGGGAGAGAGGAGGAGGAGGAGGAGGAGGAGGAGGAGGAGGAGGAGGAGAGGAGGAGGAGGAGGAGGAGGAGGAGAGGAGGAGGGAAGGAAGGAAGGAAGGAAGGAAGGAAGAAAGGAAGGAAATACAGGGTTGATGGGGAAGGCATGTCTAGGAGAAAGATTTAAATGCATTGAGGAAGGTTTGGGGAAAGTTGAAGTCCTGCGTGTGAAAGGCTTTAAGAGTTTCTTTGATTTTTCTTTTTCTTTCCCTTTCTAACTTTTTTTCACCTTTCGTCTTATAGAACTCCTTTTTTTCTTCCTTTCTCTGGTTTTTTAGTTATTTATTCAGGGTTTTTCCTTCCCCTTCGTCATTTAGTTCGACGGGTCATTTAGGGGGGGAATGGGAAACCTCGTTAAGCCTAGACGCTCCTTCCCCCCTTCCGTGTCCCCTTCACCCCCTCCTCTTCCCCTTCACCCCCTCCTCCTCCCCTTCACCCCTCTTCCCCTTCTCTCTCTGATGCTGATGGTGCGATTGGGTCACCATCAGAATATAGTGTAAAAGGGGGAGGGAGGGTAGAGGGAGGCTTTAAGGAGAGGAAGATTAGGAGGAGGAGGAGGAGGAGGAGGAGGAGGAGGGAAGAGGAAGGGAAGGGAAGGGAAGGGAAGGGAAGGGAAGGGAAGGGAATGGAAGGGAAGGGAAGAAAGGAAGAAACCATTCCATTCAGGTTATAAAAAGCCATTTATGGTTTTGAATTAAGTTTGAATATTTTTTCTTGGGGGGAGGAAGTAATTTTATGGATTAATATATATTTTTTTTTCTCCCCTCTTTTATTTTTGTAACAGCAAATTTTTCCACTTCATTTCCGTTTTTCTCCCCTCAAAACTCTCACCCCCCCTTTCCCTCGCCGGCTCTCTCTCTCTCTCTCTCTCTCTCTCTCTCTCTCTCTCTCTCTCTCTCTCTCTCTCTCTCTCTTCTTCCTCTCTCTCTCTCTCTCCTCTCTCTCTCTCTCTCTCTCTCTCTCTCTCTCTCTCTCTCTCTCTCTCTCTCTCTCTCTCTCTCTCTCTCTCTCCATCCTTTCTGTATTTTCTTGGCTCCTGTTCCTCTTTCCCCCCTCCCTCACTCTCCGTCCCCCCTTTTGTCTGCAGTCTTTCCCCTCACTTCCCCTTACTCCTTCCTTCCCATCACCTTCATATCTTTTCCTCCTCGTATCATCCCTGTCATCATTCACACACGACTAACCTCTCATCAACGTTTATGTCACCTTTCTAGACACTCATCATCACCACCTCATCATCATCATCATCACTAATCCCTATGCCATATCCTCACCACTAATCACCACCTTACTGTATCTTATCCTTCCCCCTGTTTTTTTTTCTCCTCTTCCTCCTCTTCTTTCCCCTCTATTCATAATCTCTTGTTGAACCCTCTCCTCTATTCCTTCTAATCCTTCGTTGTTTTTTGTCTTCTCTCCTTCGTCTCCTATGTGTTCATCTTGTGATTAATCAATTTTGTCCTTCCTTCCTTCCTTCCTTCCTTCCTTCCTTCCTTCCTTCCTTCCTTTCTTTTCCTTCGGTGCTTCCTTTCCTTCTCTCATTGGGTGTTGTCTTTCCTTCGGTGCTTCCTTCCTTCTTTCCTTCCTTCCTTCCTTCTTTCCTTCCTTCCTTCCTTCCTTCCTTCCTTCCTTCCTTTCTTTCTTTCCTTCGGTGCTTCCTTTCCTTCTCTCATTGGGTGTTCTTACATGTCGGTGTGTCTTTGTTTGTGTTTGTATATTTGTTTGTTTGTCTGTATGGGTGTTTTTGTTATTTTGTTTCGTTTTGTTTTGTTGTTTGATGTAGTGTTTGGTTTTTGTGTGAATGTTTGGGGTTTTGTATGTTTTTTCATCTCTTTCTTTTTGTCTGCGTTTATATGACATTCTCTCTCTCTCTCTCTCTCTCTCTCTCTCTCTCTCTCTCTCTCTCTCTCTCTCTCTCTCTCTCTCTCTCTCTCTCTCTCTCTCTCTCTCTCTCTCTCTTTCATCTGTTTATCTCTGTCTGCGTTCATATCGACCTCTCTCTCTCTCTCTCTCTCTCTCTCTCTTCTCTCTCTCTCTCTCCTCTCTCTCTCTCTCTCTCTCTCTCTCTCTCTCTCTCTCTCTCTCTCTCTCTCTCTCTCTCTCTCTCTCTCTCTCTCTCTCTCTCTCTTTGTCCATAGGCCCAAGGTGAGCCAAAGGACGCGATAGATAATCAATAACAGAAAGGTATGATTCTGAAAGGGGGGGGGTGGGAAGGTGGGCCTAACCAAGACCCTCACAGGTGACGAGATGAGGAGGAGGAGGGAGGCTGATGAGGAAGAGGAGGAGGAGAAAGAGGAGGAGGAGGAGAAGACAAAGAAGAAGGAGGAAGGAGGAAGCTTATGATAGGATGAGACAGAAGGGAGGATGAGGATAAGAAATGATAAGGGGATGCGAACGTGTGTGTGAGATGGATGGTGTGTGTCTGTGTGTCGGTTTTTTGTTATTGTTTTTTTTTTCATTTACTGTTTTTGGTGTTGATCCTGTTATGATTTGAAGATTTGTGAAAATTGTGATGCAGATTTTTATTTTTTATTTTGTCTTTGTATGTTATTGGATTTCTTCTTCTTATTATTATTATCATTATTTTCATTATTACCATAATTTTTTTTCATTATTACCATCATTATTATCATTATTTTCCTTATTACTATCATATTTTTCATTATTACCATCATTTTTTTTATTATTACCATCATTATTTTCATTATTTTACTTATTACCATCATTATTTTCATTATTACCATCATTATTTTCATTATTACCATTATTACCATCATTTTATTCATTATTACCATTATTACCATCATTATTTTCATTATTACCATCATTATTTTCATTATTACCATCATTATTTTCATTATTACCATCATTATTATCATTATTTTCATTATTACCATCATTAGTGTTGTTATTTCTATCATTACATCCATATTTTTCATCCCTATGTCTTCCCTAGGTACCCTCCTATTTCTATTTATTTATCCCATTTTTGTTTTCTTGCATTCACACCTTCATCCAGATTTTCTTTTATTTCCCCCCTTTATTATTTATTTTTCCTTCTATTTCTATTTGTTTATCCCATTTTCTGTTTTTTCCCATTCACACTCCATTCCTCACCTTTATGTTTTCCCCTTTATTATTTACACCAACTCGTTTATTCGTATTTTTCCCCTCATTGCTCCTCTTTTGTAGCATCGCATAGCTTTCCCCTTTCCCTTACACCCGTGGATCCCTTAAGCCCTTCCATCCGCCCTTTTCCATTTTATTGCATTTTTTTCATTCGTAATGGCTGATATAGTTTCGAAATTCATATATGCTCGAATTTATTTTAACAGTTGTTTTTATGCTCTAAATTTCCCTCTCTTGTCCCACCATTTATGCTTCCCGAATATGTTTTTCCCCACATGTATTTTTTGTTTTCACTTCTGCGTTCTAGTGACTAATGGAACAAATATTATAAGATATGTTTAGGTATTCAGTTGTGAAATTAATGAGACTGCGACACTCAACATTTATCAATATGCTTCACTTTATTTTTTGATACATTTAATGGTAATAATTCCACGTAGGATCTAATATCTGATCTGAACATAAGCTTCTATCAAGGCATCTTTTTACATCACTGACTGAATAATATGCAGCACAACTTTGAAAGGCGACTGTGTGTGTGAAAGGCGACTGTGTATGTGAAAGGCGACTGTGTGTGTGAAAGGCGACTGTGTGTGTGAAAGGCGACTGTGTGTGTGAAAGGCGACTGTGTATGTGAAAGGCGACTGTGTGTGTGAAAGGCGACTGTGTGTGTGAAAGGCGACTGTGTGTGTGAAAGGTGACTGTGTGTGTGAAAGGCGACTGTGTGTGTGAAGGGCGACTGTGTGTGTGAAAGGCGACTGTGTGTGTGAAAGGCAACTGTGTGTGTGAAAGGCGACTGTGTGTGTGAAAGGTGACTGTGTGTGAAAGGCGACAAATCCTTTAACCAATTACATATATCCCACACCAGTTTACATTCTTTCACACCTTTTCTCTGCCTCCACATCTCACACACCTGTCTCTCATCCTCACACACCTGTCTGTCACAAAAACACCAGTGCATCCCTTTACACCTGTCCCACCGCCTAATTACCTTAGTCCTTGTTTTTACCCTGTCCCCTTCCAGCACACCTGTCACCCTTCCTGCACGCTCCACATGTTCTCTGTTCACCCTGTTCTCTTTGCCAGTATAACGTGCTTCCCCTATCACATACATACTCTAATGACGCTTGATTATTGCCGTCTAATTAAAGGAAGAGGGAAAGGGAAGGGTGGGTGCAAGAGTAGAGGAAGTAGAACGGGATGTGAGTGAGGATGCAAGGAGAAGTTTGTGGGTGTGATGAGAGCAACGTGAAAGAGAAGATTGACCCCTTGAGGCCCAGAACGTAATTTCCATTGTAATTTGGCTACCAATAGACGATTTTTAGTGAATATAAGCAATGTTTTATAGATATGACCTGTTTAGTATCCTTGACCACTAGCTAATTTGGTACATTCAGTTACTTTTCTTATTTTATAGCTAACCAACAGACGATTTTATATAGCCAAGGAAAGATCTGGGTGTAAAGGGATTAAGGAAAGTAGGGTTCTCTCTCTCTCTCTCTCTCTCTCTCTCTCTCTCTCTCTCTCTCTCTCTCTCTCTCTCTCTCTCTCTCTCTCTCTCTCTCTCTCTCTCTCTCTCTTCTCTCTCTCTCTCTCCTCCTCTCTCTCTCTCTCTCCCCTCTCTCTCTTTCTCACTCTTCTCCTCTCTCTCTCTCTCTCATCTTCTCTCTCTCTCTCTCTCTCTCTCTCTCCTCATTCTCTCATCGTCTCTCACTCTTCTACTCTCATTCTCTCTCTCTCCTCTCATCTCTTCCTCTCTCACTTCCTCTCTTCTCTCTCTCTCTCTCCGTCTCGTTTCCAGCCTGTTTGTTACATAGCTATCTCTCCTTTATCTAGTCTATTCTTTCCTGTCTGTTCGTCAATCTTAAAGGAAGGAAGGAAAGTTAAAGAGGGAAGGTATCATGTCATCGTCATTTCCACATTGTTCAGCTCATTATTCCTTCCACCCTGGCCGAGAGATGGATTGTTCCACTCATCGTCACTATCAGGACCACCATCTTCATCATCATCAATTCTCTCATTGTCGTTTCATAGTCATTATTTCCTTATTGCCCTATATCACCTGGTTTATTAGTGTGTGTGTGTGTGTTTTGTGTGTGTGTTGTGTGTGTGTGTGTTGTGTGTGTGTGTGTGTGTGTTTTAGGTTGTTGATTCATGTACTTTACTTTTTTCTTTTTTTTTTTAGCTTTGTGATATTTTATTTTCCAATTTTCTGTTTCTTATCTGTTTTTATTTGCTTTCTGTTTATTATTATTATTATATTATTATTTTTTTTTTTTTGACATTCAATATTAGTTGGGTATCGAAGAAGGGTCATTTCTTTTGCGATGAATACTAGTTATGTCAGAAATAGCTCCTTACTTTTTACATATAGGTATGAGAGAGAGAGAGAGAGAGAGAGAGAGAGAGAGAGAGAGAGAGAGAGAGAGAGAGAGAGAGAGAGAGAGAGAGAGAGAGAGAGAGAGAGAGAGAGAGAGAAGAGAGCCTAATGAGACACAGCAGGAAGGTGGAAGGGAGGGAGAGCAGGTTTGAGGGATGATTGCGAAAAACTGCCGGTATTTGAGCAGCGATGGGAAGTGGGAGGGGAGGGGGAGGGGAGTGGTGGGGTGTGGTGGGGAGGGAGGGGTGTGGTGGTAGGGGGGAGGGAGGGGGAGTAGGGGGCATGGAGCTACTCAGGCCAGACAGTGATCGATAGACTAGACACGCATATACAGACATACAAAAGACAGCCGCAGAAATTTTTACATCAAATTGATGATATTCCAAAGCTTTGTTGCACCACTACATATACTCGGTATTTTAAGTTGTAAGATTAACACAAGGATTTATTATTGAATTGAGATGTTCACTGACTGGGTTCTGATTAGCACTTTTGTTCTTTTTGTAAATCCGAGAAGGACTTAACAATAGAAAGCCAAGAGGTAATAGTATCCAACTTATTTCCAAGCAACTATGATTTACATTACTTACATCACTTAATTCACTTTAACACTTCACTTAGTTCACTTTTACACTTCACTTTTCACTTCACTTCACTTCTACACAACTTACTTCACTTTTACATCACTTTCTTCACTTCTACACTTCACTTTTACACCACTTACTTCACTTCTACACTTCACTTTTACACTTCACTTTTACACCACTTACTTCACTTTTACACCACTTTCTTCACTTCTACACTTCACTTTTACACTTCACTTTTACATCACTTACTTCACTTCTACACTTCACTTTTACATCACTTATTCACTTCTACACTTCACTTTTACATCACTTACTTCACTTCTACACTTCACTTTTACATCACTTACTTCACTTCTACACTTCACTTCTACACTTCACTTTTACATCACTTATTCACTTCTACACTTCACTTTTACATCACTTATTCACTTCTACACTTCACTTTTACATCACT
The DNA here is from genome assembly GCA_016584305.1 of Chionoecetes opilio. Taxonomy (NCBI): domain Eukaryota; kingdom Metazoa; phylum Arthropoda; class Malacostraca; order Decapoda; family Majidae; genus Chionoecetes; species Chionoecetes opilio. The sequence continues at coordinate 312,934 of JACEEZ010021762.1, forward strand.
TACTTCACTTCTACACTTCACTTTTACATAACTTATTCACTTCTACACAACTTACTTCACTTTTACACTCACTTTTACATCACTTACTTCACTTTTACACTTCACTTTTACATCTTAACTTCACTTTTACACTTCACTTATACATCTTAACTTCACTTTTACATCACTTACAACCAACTTCATTCATGGGATTACAGCGACTAAAGAAATATGTAGCTTACAGATCGTTTATTTCCATCCCTTTGAATGAATCTTTTCCCGCTAGGTGGCTCTGTACCGGGGTTGATTTTTATCCTTCTTGTCAGTCATTAACCCCTTCACGCCCAGATCTTTCCTTTGCTATGAAAAATTGTATGTTGTTAGCTATAAAATTACGAAAAGTAACTGAATATACCAAATTAGTTAGTGGATAAAGATACTAAACAGGTCATATGTACAAGATATTGCTTATAGTCACTAAAAATCGTTTAATGGTACCCAAATTACAATGGAAATTACGTTCTGGGTTTCATGGGGTTAAACACTTCTGCCATTTTTATTAATTCTTACTGCTATTATAATGGATTACAACAATTATCACACACTTAATTAGTATTACAAGTAGCATACAAGATAATTGAATGGTTTTTACTTCAAAAGAAAAGACAGATGTTTATGAACAATTATTATTCTGGTGTTGGGTAGCAGCCCGTCACTTTCCATTCCCCCATCGGTGAGCCTCTTCCTGTGAATGGGGCTGCACCTCTACAATAACAATCATTATGGGTTAGAGTTGTATCACCAGGAAGGAAGTCCAAAAGGATATATATTGACAAGAGTGGAGGCCCAATCCTAGTAAGAACCTCACCTCACAGATGGAAATTAACGTGGCATAGACCATTAATAGACCCTTAATATGTCCCCTAATGTGCCTATACTATGTTCTTGTTTTTGTTTTTTGCTCTAGTACTTAAGTGAACTCCTTGCTTGTTCTTGTTGCTTTGTTTTGTCTATGCCTCCGGCGAGAATAAAATTATTATTATTACTATTAAACAAAGGTGTGAGCGTCTTCGTGTGGGTGGAACCAGAATTGGTCTTCGATAAATTTTTCTCAGTAAATTAGCATCTCTTACATTTTTCCCCTTTTGTTTTGAATTTCCTATCTCTTTAAATTCTAGTAGTCAATTTGTTTTTCAGTAAATTGGCATCTTTATTTTCTCCTCCGTCTTTTGTTATAAATGTTCTATCTTTTTAAAGCCTAGTATTATATCTGTGATTGATAAGCCGCGTGGTGGTAGTGAAAGGTGTACTCTCAAGGGTCATTGTTAGTGTGTGTGTGTGTGTGTGTGTGTGTGTGTGTGTGTGTGTGTGTATGTGTGTGTGCGCCCATACATATGAAGGAAAATTGGAAGGAGAAATATAGAACTAAAATCAGATTAAATAATAAAAAGGACCTTTCTCCCATCCATCCTCCCTCCTTTCTCTCTCTCTCTCTCTCTCTCTCTCTCTCTCTCTCTCTCTCTCTCTCTCTCTCTCTCTCTCCTCTCTCTCTCTCTCTCTCTCTCTCTCTCTCTCTCTCTCTCTCTCTCTCTCTCTCTCTCTCTCTCTCTCTCTCTCTCTCTCTCTCTCTCTCTCTCTCTCTCTCTCTCTCTCTCCTCCCCCAAATAATAAGTGAAATCTGGCAGCACCGCACCATAGACTTTCACATTCTTATATTTACTCTCATCTTTTCTTCCTCCCTCCTCTCCTCTTTCATTTACCCTGCTACCTTTCTCTCTCCTTTCCCACTAATCTCCCCTCTCTCCTACGTCTTTTTTTGTCTTGTCCTGACCCCTCATGTAAAGGCATCCCTCTTGTTCCTCCATCTTTATGTAGTTCCTCCCCTCCCTTCCTTTACTTATCAACTGTACTGTGTGTCTGCCGCTGAATTGAACATAGAGACCCAGGAATGTAGAGCCACGCACGGGCCAGGGAGGGTGTTGTAGAGAGAGAGAGAGAGAGAGAGACGCACGCACACACAGAAAGAAGAAGGGGAAAGAACTTGCTACAGGAAGAGATATGTAAAGGTATACAGTGGAAGAGAAATATAGAGAAAGCAAATGTTACGGTAGCCAAGAGTGGAATGTGTTTCAGGATCATAAATGTGGAGTGTGTGATGGATTAGGACGCGGGTAATGGCGCAGAAGCCTTTGTGTGGAGGAAAGATCTTGGAAAAATAGAATACAATTTGGTTGGCGAGGGAAATAAATTGTCGGTGGGAGAACTGAGAAGAAAATATTGACTTGGTTTCTCTTGAGACGTCACGTGTGTGTTTGTGTGTGTGTGATATATATATATATATAGAAAGAGAGAGAGAGAGAGAGAGAGAGAGAGAGAGAGAGAGAGAGAGAGAGAGAGAGAGAGAGAGAGAGAGAGAGAGAGAGAGAGAGAGAGAGAGATCCTACATTTGTTTTGTGTGTGAGAGAGAAAAAGAGAGATCCTACATTGGTTTTGTGTGTGAGAGAAAAAGAGAGAGAGATCCTACATTGGTTTTGTGTGTGAGAGAAAAAAAGAGAGAGATCCTACATTGATTTTGTGTGTGGAGAGAGAGAGAGAGAGAGAGAGAGAGAGAGAGAGAGAGAGATCCTACATTTCTTTATTTGTTTGTTTGTTTCACAGAGGGCGTGGGCGAGAGGGGGCGCGGCGAGGCCTCCCCTGACCTGGCGCCGCTCAAGAGACTCCCGGACCAGGTAAGACACTCCTCCTCACCTGTAGGGCTTCCTTATCATAACACTTTGTTCAATCTACCTTATTTTTCTTGTTTCAATCAACACTATAGTCTATGTTTTTTAACAAGGCAAAAATTCCATTCTATCTTAAGGTCTCATGCTTAAAATTATGCCTATATTTACCTGATAATACGGTTAACTATGATCAAATACAGCTGAAATTTAGAAGAAGCGTAGTATTCCCTTCTCCTGGCATCAAATATCAGTCAGTAAGCAGCAAGGGGGCAGGATTTTTGCTTTGTTACAAAAAAAGGAGTATAGTAACAGTAAGCTTTCCTGTGTATATGTTTATCTTCCTCTGCCATGCCTCCTCCAGTAATGCTTCCTTAACATACACTTTCCAATCTACCTTATTTTCTCGCTTCAATTAAATATACGTAACATTTAGAAGCTTTCCTGTTTATCTGTTCATCTATCTCTGTCATAACATTATTGATTTCTTTCATAAATGTGTCTTTCATAAATTTCTCTCCTCACCTGTACTGCTTCCTTAACATACACTCTCAATCTACCTCATTTTTCTCGTGTCAATTAACCCCTTGAGGCCCAGAACTCAATTTCTTTTGTAATTTGGCTACCCTTAGACGATTTTAATGAGTATGAGCAATATTTTATAGATATGACCTGTGTAGTATCCTTGTTGACTAATTAATTTGGTATATTCAGTTACTTTTCGTATTTTATGGCTAATAACAGACGATTTTATGTAGCAAAGGAAAGATCTGAGCGTGAAAGGGTTAACATACACTCTCAATCTACCTTATTTTTCTCTTCAATTATAACGACGTAGAAGCTTTCGTCTTTATTCAAAATACTGTCTCTCTCATAATATTATTCATTTGTGTTTAGCTTTCATAAATGTCATAATGATGTGGGCAACTTGTTTACGCTTTACGTGGCCTTCAATCTGGCATGAAAATGTTTATAAACGTCATAAATATCATGTAATATTCAGGTTTATGTATGAATGATTAAATTCCCCTTGATCTCTGTGTCGATAAGGCAACACTAATGCAATGTACATTTTTACAGACCGATGCTAATGTTTGTGTGTGTGTGTGTGTGTGTGTGTGTGTGTGTGTGTGTGTGTGTGTGTGTGTGTGTGTGTGTGTGTGTGTGTGGTGTGTGTGTGTGTGCATGTGTGTGTGTGTGTGTGTGGTGTGTGTGTGGTGTGTGTGGTGTGTGTGTTGTGTGTGGTGTATGTGAGGTGAGTGTGAGTGTGAGTGTGTGTGAGAGAGAGAGAGAGAGAGAGAGAGAGAGAGAGAGAGAGAGAGAGAGAGAGAGAGAGAGAGAGAGAGAGATTCCCTTTCTATTACATCCTTGCAAGTGAAATCAAACAAAAATTAAAGTGAAATGTGTGTGTGTGTGTGTGTCCTCAGGCGGAAGGTAGAATGTGTGTCGACTCTGCGGACTCTACTCTGAGCGGCAGCGATGGGCGCGGTGGGCGACGACACGCGGGCGGCTCGGACAAGGACAAGTCCCACAAGAGGAAGTCCCACCTGAACCGCTGCACCACCAGCGAGGTGTTGCCGCCCTCGCCCGACGCCCTGCCCGCGATCACGCCCAACGACAGCGGTGGTGAGTACCCTTTGTGTGCTATTCGTTGTTGTTTTTACATCTGTACCTATAGCGCCTGTACCTATAGCGCCTGTAGGCAGTGACCTCCAGGGGTGGGATGGTAGGCCCTGCAGGTTCACTTGAGGGCTTGTTATGGTTGTCTTCGCCTTGGTAGCTCAGCAGTATATTTATGTGACGCCTGTGTTCTGGCCGCCCCTGTGTCCTCCGATGCACTTGCTATCGAACGTAGATTAGGGCAGCATGTTGGTGTCTTAGCCACTCGCGGTGCAGAAATATCTTAAGTGGATTTTTGTTCTCATCAAAATCGAACTCGGTCCATCCGGACGCCCTCGGCAACGCTACCACCCTCTCCTACCGCTCTCCTCCTAGTTCCTGTATGCACTTACACGCTCTCTCTCTCCTTCTCTCCTCTCTCTCTCTCTCTCTCTCTCTCTCTCTCTCTCTCTCTCCTCTCTCTCTCTCTCTCTCTCTCTCTCTCTCTCTCTCTCTCTCTCTCCTCTCTCTCTCTCTCTCTCTCTCTCATAATAAACCAGCTTGCGTTTTCCAGTGACATGAAAATACTTTCCAGTAAGTCTTGTGTCCACATCTTACGCTCACCGATTTACAAGGCCCTTCGGACACAGTGTGGGAGTGGGGGATAGGAGGGGGCACTGGAGAGGCAGGTTGGGGGGGAGGAACTGCTGTGGAGTTGAGTGGAATGTAAAGTTGGGCAAGTGGAGTGAGAGAGACTGCACGTGTTTTCCTTGGGTGGAGTGGTGAAGGAGTGGGAGGAATCCGCTGAAATACCACTCCTATGCCGTGCTTGTCGTTCCGGAGAGTTCTGTTTCCTTGGTGACTTATTATGTTACGTGTTCGTACCTCTAGTGTGTTAGAGAGAGAGAGAGAGAGAGAGAGAGAGAGAGAGAGAGAGAGAGAGAGAGAGAGAGAGAGAGAGAGAGAGAGAGAGACAGAGAGAGAGACAGAGAGAGAGACAGAGAGAGAGACAGACAGACAGACAGACAGACAGACAGACAGACAGACAGACAGAAAGAAGGATAGACAGACAGACAGACAGACAGACAGACAGAAAGAAGGATAGACAGACAGACAGACAGACAGACAGACAGACAAACAGACAAAGACAAACAGACAGACAGAAAGAAGGATAGACATACAGACAGACAGACAGACAGACGAAAACAGACAAGAGAAAAGACAGACAGAAGAAGGATAGACTACAGACAGAGCAGAAGAAGAGAGAGAGAGAGAGAGAGAGAGAGAGAGAGAGAGAGAGAGTTTAGAGTTTTTAGCCAACAGATAAAATGATGTTGTATAAGTCTGCCAACTACGAGAAACTTATGTTGTTGAAGTTGTTACAGGGACACAAATATTCCAAATTCGTCCTTTACAGTAAATAGAAAAAAATATCACCCTAAGAACATCACCTGTCAATATTACGAAAATGCAAGAAAAAAGAAGAGAAACCAAACTATGCACACAATGATTATCTAAAACTTTTGTTACTGGGAATGGAAAGAATATAAGCTGGAAGGTAGAGGTGGAAGGGGAAACCTCTCGGAATGGAAGGAGAGAAGGGAGGGAGGGAAAGAGGGAAGGGTGGGAGGTAAGGAGGGAAGGGTGGGAAAGGAGGGAAGGGAGAGAGGTAAGGAGGGAAGGATGGGAGGTAATGAGGGAAGGATGGAGGTAATGAGGGAAGGGTGGTAGGTAAGGAGGGAAGGATGGGAGGTAATGAGGGAAGGGTGGTAGGTAAGGAGGGAAGGGTGGTAGGTAAGGAGGGAAGGGTGGTAGGTAAGGAGGGAAGGGTGGTAGGTAAGGAGGGAAGGGTGGTAGGTAAGGAGGGAAGGGTGGTAGGTAAGGAGGGAAGGGTGGTAGGTAATGAGGGAAGGGTGGTAGGTAAGAGGGAAGGGTGGTAGGTAAGGAGGAAGGGTGGTAGGTAAGGAGGGAAGGGTGGTAGGTAAGTGAGGGAAGGTGGTAGGTAAGGAGGAATGGGTAGGGGAAGGTGGTAGTATTAGGGAAGGGTGGTAGTAAGGAGGAAGGGTGTAGGTAGGAGGGAAGGGTTAGGTAGGAGGGAAGGGTGTAGGTAAGGAGGAAGGGTGAGGAGAGAAGGAAGAGGAAGGAGTCGGACAATATAAGCCTCTTCACGCAGCCCCTGAATTAAGAAGCATTGTGATGGAGGAGAGAACCTTCACCTCTCCTCCCTTGTGTTGAACTTACGGATGACATGGAAGAGAGAGAGAGAGAGAGAGAGAGAGAGAAGAGAGAGAAGAGAGAAGAGAAGAAAAAAAGGAGAAAAAGTGCACAGTATATCTCCATTTACTTGATATAAACAAACACACACACACACCGCCGTCATTTCAACAAACAGACACTCATGAATAACAAAACACAGACTCTCATCGATGTGCCTCTCTCTCTCCTCTCTCTCATCTCTCTCTCTCTCTCCTCTCTCGCTCTCTCATCTCTCTCTCTCCTCCTCCTCTCGTTCTCTCTCCTCTCTCTCTCTCTCTCTCTCTCTCTCTGTGTCGCATCGCCACAACGACAAACTCCCTTCACTCATCTTCAAACATTGGGTTTTTTTTCTCTCTCTCTCTCTCTCTCTCTCTCTCTCTCTCTCTCTCTCTCTCTCTCTCTCTCTCTCTCTTCTCTCTCTCTCTCTCTCTTCTCTCTCTCTACTCTCTCCTTCTCTCTCCTCCTTTCTCTTCTCTCTCTCTCTCTCTCTCTCTCTTCATTCTCTACCTTTCTCTCGGGCTGTGCCATTATACTTAGTACGTAGGAAAGCAAAGTATAAGGAATATTGATGAAAGCAAAAAGAAGTAACCTAAAAATCACTCGCGGGTGGAGAGAGAGAGAGAGAGAGAGAGAGAGAGAGAGAGAGAGAGAGAGAGAGAGAGAGAAGAGAGAGAGAGAGAGAGAGAGAGAAGAGAGAGTCCTTATCTTAATTTGAGAAAGGAAGAAATAGGAGTAAGGAAAGACTGATAAATGCAGCGTGCTCATATACTCGTAAATTCACTTCATTTCTAACTCGCAGGAAATCATAAATGTTTAGATATTCAGTAAAGGTGGGAAATAGAAATATATTTAAGCATTTTATGATGAAGAAAGTATTTGCCGTTTTTAGAAGGCGTAATGAACAGTACCCCGAAACGAAATAAGAAAAAAGATCGTCGGCCGTAAGAAAAAAAAATGCTGCGTCTGCTGCGTAAGAAAAAATATTGTCTGGCGTAAGAAAAAATAGTGCCGTAAGAAAAAAAAAAAATTGCGTCTGCTTAAGAAAAAAAATTGTCTACCTTAAGAAAAATAAAATCGTCTACCGTAAGAAAAAATAATCGTCTGCCGTAAGAAAAATCGTCCGCCGTAAGAAAAAAAATTTGTCTGCCCTAAGAAATATTAAATCGTCTGCCTTAAGAAAAAAATATGTCTGCTGTAAGAAAAAATATCATCTGCCGTAAGAAAAAAAATTGTCTGCCGTATGATTAGGAAACTGGGCTGAGGAATTAGACGATACATTTATCAGTGAGGAAGAAAATATTGATGGATAAATAGATGCTACTGAGAATAAAGATGTACGCGTAGAGAAGAAATGATTATTGATGGTACAAAAGAAAATATATTGGTGACCGAAGAAAAACCAGAATGTCGTTTTTTTTTTTTATGAAAGTGGAAAATGTGTCGATTTTGCCTCTGTTCCCAGTTTTATCATGTTTTCTTCCATTGTCCTTCTGTCTTTGAGTTTCTTTAGTGTTTAGTTTTATATATGATTATTGTTTATTTTGTTTATGATTCATTATTTGGTGTTGGTGGTTTGACTAGTAGAGGGGGGGAGGCGTGGGTGGGGTAGTTCATTAGTGTGTGCAAGGTGCGGGGGGCGTGGCAGGGGTCCGGGAAAAGCCACTCGAAACACTAGCCAATTACATAACTCAACGACCTTCGCAGCTTTTTGGCTTCTTCCTCTATTTCTTATCTTGCTTTTTATGCCTCCATTCTCTTCTTCGTCTCATTCCTTCGTTGTCACTAACCCCAACTTTTTTTTGTTTTACCTCCATGCAGTCACCACCCTTTGTATCTACCTTTTCTTCCCGCTTCTTCCTTTTTTTCAATTCCCAAAGTGTACATTTTCTCTTTTTATCTTGTTTTTTTTGCCTTTATTCTCATCTTCGTGTCATTCCTTCGTTGTCACCCCAACTTTTTTTTACCTCTATGCAGTTACCACTCTTTTTACCTCCCTTATCTTCCCGTTTCCTCCTTTATTTTAATTCCCCAAGTCGACATTTTCTCTTCCATGCACTTACACTTTCTTCAGATCCTCTTTCGCCTTGTTTTGTATTTTTTTTTCATCCTCATCAACTCCCCCTGAGTCGCACCCTTCACTCCCCCTTTCCTCTGTTCTCTTTCTTTTCTCTTCCAACTCTTCTTCCACCTCTGTTCTTCATTCCCTCACCTCCACATTTCTTCTCTTTCTCTTCTCTTCCACCTGTGTTCGTCGTTCGCTTCTCTTTCACTCCCCCTCTTCCTCCTCTCTCTTTCTCCTCTTTCTCTTCTCTTCCCCCTGTGTTCTTCGTTCCTTCACCTTCAATGCTCTCCTCTCTTTCTTCTCTTCTCCTCCACCTGTATTCGTCGGTCGCTCACCTGCCCCTTAGCCACAAGCCTCCTCTCCTACCTCTCAATAATCCCACCTGACCTCGCCCGCAGCTTCCGCCTGTCTGGTTCTGTCCTCGCCACCACCTTTCGTCGGCTACTTAGGTTCCCTCTTGGTCTCCTTCACCCCAAGTTATGTGTCCCTGTTTCCCTTCGGCGGGTGTCGGGGGAGTACTGTTCCTCTGTTGTTGCCATTATCACGTTCTATTACTTCGTCCTTCCTTTCTTCTTTGGGTTTCTTTAGTTCTTTCTTTTCTTTAGTTTTAGATATGATATGATATTTATTGTCGTTTTCGTTTATGATTCGGTATTCGTTTGTTTTTGCTTTGTATTTTATTCGGTGTTGCGGTGTACAGCGGTTCTTTTGTTGATAGCGGTGTGCAGTAATAAGTGGCGACCATGTATCCTCTTCTTCTCTGTTCTTTATTCTCTTTCTTCGTTATTTACTTCCCCCATAACCATCCGGTGACAAGAGCCATTGAGAAGAACCGCCCAAGTTTGGAGGGTACACACAAAGCACCTCGAAGCACCAACGCCACGCCACGCCACGCCACGCCACGCCACACCACACCACGCCACGCCACGCCACGCCACGCCACGCCACGCCACGCCACGCCACGCCACGCCACGCCACACCACACCACGCCACGCCACGCCACGCCACGCCACGCCACGCCACGCCACACCACGCCACGCCACGCCACGCCACGCCACGCCACGCCACGCCACGCCACGCACGCCACGCCACGCCACACGCCCAACGCCACGCCACGCCACGCCACACACACCACCAACGCAACACCACGCAACCAACGCACCAACGCAACGCAACGCAACGCAACGCACCACACCACACCACACCACATCACACCACACCACACCACACCACACCACGCAACGCAACTTCACCCCACGCAACGCCTGGACACTTAACCAAAGGACACTCACTCTTCCACCGCAGCGACACTCCAGCATTGATTGGCAATATAAAAAGAATCGTGGTTGAGGCTCCTCTGCCCTGAAGGAGATCCGAGACTTGCTTATTTCGTGGCGGTCGTCGTCGTGGGGCGATGCATTGCCTGGCGAAGTTAAAGGTGTGGTGGTCCAAACGGGGGTGTAATATTTTTGGGCCGTAATGCAATGGCAAGTCGGTGTAACTCAGGGTGCGGTGTAACTCGAGTGTAAATTACGATACAGCAATGTTGGAATTTGTGTGTGTTTTGTTTTTTGGGTGGTGTAAATGTGTGTGTGTGTGTGTGTGTGTGTGTGTGTGTGTGTGTGTGTGTGTGTGTGTGTAAGGTAAGGTATGAAAGTGTATTAAAAGGCGTGTGTTCCAGCTGGCAAGGACTTCACAGAGAAAGAATATACTACGGCAAGAAATTCAGACGATAAAAATTAATTTTGCGGCAAGAGCGTGAGATCCCAGCGCGGCCTTGAGACTGAGGGTGGAAATGCCGGGCAGAAAATAGGAGGGAGGAAGGAGGAAAGGAATAAATGTTTGGTTAGGTCAGGTCAATTTGGATCTCTACCAAACCACTCCCCCCTCCCCCCTCATCTCTCTCTCTCTCTCTCTCTCCTCTCTCTCTCTTCTCCTCTCTCTATCCTTCTCTCTTCTCCTCTCTCTTCTTCCTCTCTCTCTCTCTTCTCCTTCCTCTCTCTCTCCTTCATCTCTCCTCTCTCTCTTCCTCTCCTCTCTCTCCTTCTCTCTCCTCTCTCCTCTCTCCTCTCTCCTCCTCTCTCTCCCTCGCGACTCCCTTCCCATCTGTTTCCTTCCCTTGTCTGCTTTCCTTTCCCTTCCCCTCCCCTCTCTTTATTCCTTTCCTTACCCTCTATACTTTCCTTCCCCTCTCTACATTCATTCTCCCTTCTCTACCTACCTTTTCCTCTCTACCAACCTTCCCTTCCTTCTCTACTTCCCTATCCTTCCCTACTACCTTTCCCACCCCTCTCTACCTACCTATCCTTCCCATCTCTACAGTCCTTACCCTCCTTCAACCCCCTTCATCCGCGTCTTATTCTCAGGGGCAAGCGAGGCCGTGGTATTATTTGTGTCATCCCTGCACAGCTCCTCTTCCCTTGACTCCCTGCCGTTTGACCGCTAGAGAGAGGTGCGCGGGTCCTCCCCTTCCACCTCGTCTGCCCAGTTGATGGTGTTGACCTAAATTTCGCTCTGGAGTCATCAGGGAAGGCCTCGGATGGTGTTGGTGTTGCTCTGTGTTGGTCTGAGTATTGGTGGTGTTCCTAAAGGGTTCCTGGAATACTCTTCGGGTGTTGAGGAAGTGAATATTGGTGGTGAACTGAATGGTATTAGATCATTGGGTTTTTTCATCAAGAGTTCATAGATAGATAAAGAAATAAACCGGAAAATGTAAATGAAATAGATAGAAAATATATTAAACGTAAACCTATAACTTAGACAAATGCTACAACGTCAAACAAATCACTAGTCAATGCAAGATACAATAAAGACAGTCAGTTGGAGGGAATGTAATAAACTTGATCACCGCAGTTTAGTTTGCTTTTGGTGGGTATTGGGGGAGGGAGGGTTGAGGGAAGTGAGGAAAAGGGGGGGCGAAGCGAGGAAAGGGGGGTAGGGGTTGATCAAGGAAGGGGGGTATCAGTGCAGGACGTGTGAGGTGAAACGAAGGAAAGGAGGAAGAGGAGGGGGAGGTAGGAAAATGTTGGATAAGAGAAGAGGAAAGGAATTGGTAGTGTCACTGAGAAAAAGCGGAAGTAAGAGAGAGAGAGAGAGAGAGAGAGAGAGAGAGAGAGAGAGAGAGAGAGAGAGAGAGAGAGAGAGAGAGAGAGAGAGAGAGAGAGAATAAAGGGTGAAGGTGTGGAGAGGAAACACAAGAGAGAAGAGAGTTCTTGAGAGGGAAAGTTTGTAGTGAGTGGGGCGCCGCGTCAAGAGAGCGAGAGAGAGAGAGAGAGAGAGAGAGAGAGAGAGAGAGAGAGAGAGAGAGAGAGAGTAATTAATGGAATATAAAAGAAGTGAGGTTTTTACGCATTTTGGGGGAGTTTGGTTTCTCATGGCTTGGAGACTAAGGTGCTCCCAGGCTCCCAGCTTTATTGTGGACTTGGACCCCCCTCCTCCTCCTCCTCCTCCTCCTCCTCCTCCTCCTCTTCCTCTTCCTCTTCCCCTTCCTCTTCCTCTTCCTCTTCCTCTTCCTCTTCTTCCTTCGATTCACGGAGTCGCTTTTTATATTTACTTCATGCAACACTCTCATCATCGACTTCTTCCTCGCTTCTCTCTCCATCTTCGTCTCTTTTTATGTCCCCCTTTCCTCCTCGCTGCCTCTTCCTCCTCCCCCTTCTCATCGTCCTCCTCGTCTTCCCCTTCTTCTCATCGTCCTCCTCGTCTTCCCCTTCTTCTCATCGTCCTCCTCGTCTTCCCCTTCTTCTCATCGTCCTCCTCGTCTTCCTCTTCCTGCAGTAGCTTCCATGATTAATATTATTTGACAAGTTTCAGTCCGTGGCTTAAAACGGGGAATTTATGGGGTGGCATAACTCAGGAGGAGGAGGGGGTATGACATCAAGCACAGCTGCAGGAGGAGGAAGAGGAAGAAGGGGAAGGGGAGGAGGAGGAAGAGGAAGAAGGGGAAGGGCAGGAGGAGGAGGAGGAAGAAGGGGAAGGGGAGGAGGAGGAAGAGGAAGAAGGGGAAGGGCACGAGGAGGAGGAGGAAGAAGGGGAAAGGGAGGAGAGGTGAGAGGCGCAAGCAGAAGGAAATGAATGGAGGAACATCGATGAGAGAAAATATCTATACTTTTCTTCATGCGAGGAAATGGACACGGCCTTGTGAATGCTTTGTAGTGGCACTCCCCCATCCCTTACCCTTCCTCACCCCTTCCTCTTCCTCCCCCACCCCTTCCCCCTCCTCCCTCACCCCCCTGCCCCTGCATCCCACTCTTTCTTTACTTATGGGCAAGATTCGGATTTTTTATGTCCCCCATGCAACCTCCCGTTTTCTGCTCGTAGCCCGGGTTGCATTTTCCTTGGAGCACATGTCGGCGGGGAATATTCTTGCGAGGATTGACTGTTATGCGTTTTCTGTTCTCGTTCTCTTTATTTTTCTCTCTCTCTCTCGATATTGTAAAACTTGTGAGCTGAGTTTTTAAAATATTCTTGTGACGTTATTATGGTGTGACGCAACCATATTAAGCGACTGCAATTAGGTTTTTTTCTTTTTCTTTTTTGTCTCGAACGAAAGAAATTCATACCAAAAAATGCCACTTTTATCGTATTAGAGTAATTACACATTAAATCAATTGTCCGTTTTGATTGTTTCGTGTGGATTATTTTTATTTTTTTCCTTGTCTCGTTTATTACTATATTTCGTTTCTTTTCTTTTATTTTGTTTACCTGGTTTGTTAGGAAGGAAGGAAGGAAAAAGTTGCAGGTGTGTTAATTAATTAGCCACTTTTTGAGTTGTTGTTGTGGTTGTTCTTGTTATTTCATGGTGTAATCCAGTTTGTTTTACTGAGAATTTGTTTTGTTGCAATTTATACCCACATTGTTATTTTACATTCTTATTATGAGAGTTTTAATCATGTTCCTGAAAACTATTTGTATAATTTTTGCTTTGCTTTTTTTTCGTGGGAAGAGACCAGGAAAGTTTTTGATTACAGGCACGAAGAGAGAAAAAAAGAAAGGGGAAAAAGAATATGACTTTGTAACTAACACTGGTCGCTCAGTATTACTTCCCTCTTTCTTTTTTCCCTTTCTTGTCTCCTTTCTCCCCACCACCACCATCTCTCTCTCTCTCTCTCTCTCTCTCTCTCTCTCTCTTCTCTCTCTCTCTCTCTCTCTCTCTCTCTCTCTCTGCACTTCCTCCTTTTCCTCTCCTTTTCCTCTTCTCCGCCTGATTTTCCTCCACTTAGACACTGATTCCCTGTGCCTCCCTTCCTCCTCCTCCTCCTCCTCCTCCTCCTCCTCCTCCTCCTCCTCCTCCTCCTCCTCCTCACCCCCCGACCGCATACTGGTGGCACTGTTATTGGGTCTGCCTTGCTGCTTTAGGATTCTCTCTCTCTCTCCTTCTCCTCTCTCTCCTCTCTCTCTCATCTTTCCTCTCTCTCTCTCCTCTCCTCTCCTCCTCTCTCTCTCTCTCTCTCTCTCCTCCTCTCTCTCTCTCTCTCTGTTTTCTCTGTTCTCTGTATTTGTCTGTTCCTCGTTACTCTTCTCTCTGTGTTTTAGTTAGATTTTTCTGCTTTGTTTTCTCTTTCTTCAGTCTTTTTTTTCTTTAGATGTGTTTATGGTTTCTCTGAAGTGATTTGTTATATATATGTCGATATATGTTCGTTTTTATTCTTCTTTTTGCGTTTCTGAGGACTTGTAGACGTCTGTTCGGCATGTTTGGCTTTTATTTTATTATTATTATTATTATTATTATTATTATTATTTTATTATTATTGATTTAAATTATGTCATTATCATTGTTATACAGTTTTAATATCAATTATATTTTTCTTCGCATTCCGTTAACCGTTGTGCTTCCAAAGAGCAACAACGGTTCTCATGGCTCTCGCGTCTCTGTTACAGTTAGCTCTTTTTATATTTCGTTATTTTTTTGTCCTTTTTTTTTTAGGTATATTTATAGTGTTGAGCCCCGATAAACACCAGGGATTTCCAGGGTTTTCAGGATCCTTAGCACTAATTCGAGTATATCCTGAACCTTAGTGATGAAAGAAAACGTCTTCCTTTTGGCGATGTTTTGTCACTTCGCACTCTTGGGAAACTAAATATAGATCTGAAATATAAAAGAAAACTCGAGTCTCCTCTTCTCTCATCAGTCTGAATCGCCTTTCACCTCCTTTTAATACCCTTACACGTCCCTGATCCCTTGCACCCCACTCCGAGGCTCCCTGATTCCCCTCACGCCCCTCCGATCCCCTTAGCCACACTTAAACCCCCTGTCTATACTCCACACACTGCCCTTCCATTTACCCTTCATCCACCACTGCAGGGAGGTGGATGAAGACCATCCAGCTCCCCACCACTTAAATATCGGCCACTGTATACACTGTTTTCCTTTGTATAGTCACGTAAAGATGTGTTATACGTGTTATTCACTCATGGTCTTGTCCACGCGAGTCAGACTCGCGATCGCCAGTTTCAACCTCCCGGTGCGAGCTTGGAACTCATTATTACCGATCTTTGGGTAATGCTGGGACCTCACGCACCACACATCCCCATCTCCTTGCTCAAGGGGGACAGTAACCGCCCGAATTTCTCAGTGGAAAAATCCCCGGGATTGAGCGGGGTCGGGATTCGAACGCCGGACCAGAGAATGGTGCCGGGCGCCCTAACCCACCGAGCTGTTCAGGCAGTGTATGTGACTTGCTACGGGGACACACGGAGGTAACATGTATGAGACTTGGTCCTAGGTCACAGTGTGTTACTCATTAGTATACGGACTGTACTAATCGTTGTACTTCCTGCAATGGCGAATTACAGTGGTGTGTGTTAAGTTGTAATGGACTACATTAATTTGATAACACTTTAACTGCCACTGTTATTACTACTATTATAACTTGGTGTGAATAATAAGTGTAATAGACAAACCATATTTTTATACTGCTTTTACAGTACTATTCCTGGTATTGCTTTTATTACTTTTATTACTCGATGTGAATGAAGTGCAATGGAGAACGTTGATTTATTACTGCTTTTACTACCCCCACTATTACTTCTATTACTGGAATGTGAGTAAAAGGGAATAAATCACCTTATTCTCGTAACATAACGTAACCCTCCCACCGCTGCTTCCTACACGCGATCAAGGTGATTTATCTCGCAACATAGTAACCCTGATAGATTGTATATTTGTTTTTTGTCTTGTTTTTGTTGTGTTTGTTTGTCTGTATGGCATGGTAAGGGAAATATTTGTGGTTTTTAATAGTGTTGAGTTTCATTCAAACCAAATTTAGCCTAATTAAATTTTTCTTCTTCTTCGTTATTACTAGCTTTTCTTAGGCACTCTAATCGTCCTATCCCTTCATCACCCCTTCTACACACTCTCCTTATCCTTCATCCTTTGTATTCCTATCCATCCTTCCTCACACACACGTCATCCTTTCCCTTCAACTTCTTAGCGTGTCCTTGTGTCCCTTTTTCCACCCTTACAGCAACCCTTTTTCTAACCCTTTTTCTTACTCTCTTTCCTGACATCTCCATCTCCCCTTTCTCCTCTCTCCCCTTTCCCCAATTCCCTTCAGACAAATCATCCATTCCCTTCAGCATCTTAGCGTGCCCCTTTATCCCTTTTATCCATCCTCACACTAACCCTTTTTTTAACCCTTTTTCTTGCTCTCCTGATATCTCCATCTCCTCTTTCTCCTCTCTCCCCCTTTCATCTCTTCCCTTTCTCCTCTTTCCCTCTTTTCCAGTCACTTCCACTTACTCATTCTTTCTCTTGTATACTCTCCTATCATCTCCCACTCTCCTTTCTCCTCTCTCCCTTTCTCCTCTCTCCCCTTTCTCCTCTCTCCCCACTGTCCCCTCTCTCCCCACTGTCCCCTCTCCCACCCTTTCCCCGTCACTTTCACCTATTCATTCTACCTTAACACAACACACTTTCCTTTCCCCACAATTCCCCACCTCCCTCCCACCGCCTTCCTCCCTTCACTCACGGCTCCTTCCTTGGCAGCCTGACACTCTCGTCTGTCTGTTGCGGCGCCACTGCTATACCTCCGACTCTGTTTGGCGCCTGTTTCCCTGCACCATTTCTCCCTCACACCTCTCTGTTTCTTCTCCCCCCCCCCTCTTTAACCCCCCCCCCCCCCCCCCCCACACACACACACTCAAGGCCAGACGCTTCCCTCTCATTTCCTCTATTACCCAGATGTACGTTTTTGTCCATTTTTTGTTTTAGATTTTCTCCTGTACTGCTATTGATTTGTTTTTTTTTACTTTTTCTATCTATCATGTGTGACCAGTATTTCTTCATTCTTTGCTTTCTCTTCCTTCTGAGTTCACTTCCTTTGTTACTTTCTTCATTTGTTACTCCGTTTAAAACCTCGGAAATAAAATCACCAAGACCACCAAGGCTTTACTTTAACTATAACTATAATATTATATACTATACTTTAATTTGATGTAAGAAGGTACGGACAGAGAGACTGAGTGGAAGGGACAGCCAGATAGGACATGATTGAAGACTTTACCAGGTGCTGTGTGTGTGTGTGTGCGTGTGTGTGCGTGTGCGTGTGTGTGTGTGTGTGTGTGTGTGTGTTGTGTGTGTGTGTGTGTGTGTGTGTGTTAGGGCTGTGTGGAAAGCCTGAGGGAGAGTCGTAGGCTGGCATAAACGTCGGGCACACGAAATAAGGCTTATGGATTGGACTGTAATGTTTTGGTGGTCGCCTGCTGGGGGACCACGGGCTTTGAACGCCGCCCTAATGCCGTGAGGGACC
>JACEEZ010021762.1:337799-345299 GCA_016584305.1 Chionoecetes opilio
ACGAGCTGTATCTGTTTCCTTATCCGCCTTCTCACCTATTACCTTACGCAATATATCATCCTCGTTCTTTTCTTCCTTGCATTACCTGTTTTCTAACCTTCAATAATACACCTTCCTCGACCAGTCTTTCCATCATGAGCAGTGTTTCTCAGCTTCCTCTACGTTTTCATACTTATACATTCATACACCTACATATTCACCTACATTTTCATATTTATACATACATTCATACACCTACTATACTTCACATCTTTACTCCTTTACTCCTCTCTCAATCCCGCTCTTATCTTTTCTTACCTTGCGTTCTACTCCTCTACATTGCTTGCCTCTGTGTATCAAATTTGAAGTGTTATAAACGTTTTACTTCTGAAGATTTTGAGTTCTTTATTTCTTTGGAGAGATAGCGGTGGAGGCGGCAGTTTGGCGGTGCTGGAGACGAGGAACTTTTCTTGTTGTGAGCGAAACGCAGTGAATAATCGTCCGTCACCTACGTGTATGAAGCCTGGAGGGAATAGTTCGTTCGTTGCAAGCGTTCTTTGAGACCTGTGTGAAAAGTCCAGAGGGAGGGAGGGAGGGACGAGTGGGTGTCTTACATGTGTGTGTGTGTGTGTCTGTGTGTGTGTGTGTGTGTGTGTGTGTGTGTGTGTGTGTGTGTGTGTGTGTGTGTGTGTGTGTGTGTGTGTGTGTGTGTGTGTGTGTGCGCGTGTGGGGAATGGCAGAGCGGATGGAAAGTCGTAATAGTCCATCCGGTGCCATAATGGTCTCATGTCAAAAGCTTTGGACACCACACACACACACACAACCCACACACACACACAACACACACACACACACACACACACACACACACACACACACACACACAACACACACACACACACACACACACCACACACACCACACACACACCACACACACACACACACACACACACACACACACACACACCTGGGGTTCCTGGGGTGAATAGTTTCAGGCAACAGTTGATGCCCGTGGCCAGGGCTGATGCGCCGCCATTTAATATAACCCGTCTGCTCGTCTCTTCGCCATCTGGTCTATGATGCTGTTGCTGGCAGCGCAGAGGTGGTAATGAGGCGCTTGGGTTGATCGGGTATTGTCCGTAGGAAACTTGTCTAGGTGGTTCTTGAAACGTTCAAGGTTATGTTCCGTTGAGTCACGCAGGTGTCTGGGCAGTGCATTGAAGAGGTGTGGCCCTCTTATAGCAAAAGCGTTTTCTTGAGCGTCTTGACTTTTGTACTTGCTCTGGGGTATATCCTTTCAATATGGCAGAGCAGACCCCGTCGTGGGTGATTGCTAGACCGTACATTCAAGTTATTTACAGTTTTTCCCGGGTCAATATTTTTGTAGATGTATAATATAGCGTACCTTTCTCTACGCCTTTCTAGTGAGTAAAGGTCGAGTTCACGTAATCTTTCCAGTAGTCCAAATGTCGGAGGGTCAAATATTCTATCGGTGAAAGATCGTTTTTACTGCTTCAAGTGATTGCTTCTCTCCTGCTCGCCAGGGACTCCACAGCTGACAAAAATACTCCAACAACGGTATCACAAAGTGACTTGTAAAATGTCAGCATAGGAAGCCTTTCACGTGCCCGGGAAAAGTGCGAAGGATCCAGCCAGCCGGGCTTCGTCCCTTTTTTTTACCCATTTTGTATATGTTGATAAAAGTTTCCGTCACAGCTGAGGGAAATTTCCTAGGTCTCTTATATGCTCCTTGGTGTCTATATGTGAACCGTCCGGTGCTGCAAACGTGTGTGCATTGTAGTTAATTCCCTTTGAACTGTAATGTATATGCTCAAATTTGTTGTCATTGAAGGACATGTTATTTTGCTCTGCCCACGAGTAAAGTGATGCCAGATCAGTTTGTAGTTGTTCGGCAATCAATACTGAAAAAAACTTCCTTCAGTACCCTGGTGTCATCAGCAAAAAAAGCTACAGACAAAGTGAAGACGTGTCTGTTTATGTCGGAGATGTGGATCAAAAATAGCAGAGGTCCAAGGACCGATCCCTGTGGCACTCCACTTTTTGACCACTAAACGACTGAGACACTGCACCGCCAGCCGCTACACACTGCTCCCTGTCAGTAAGGAACGAGTGCAGCCACATCCCGAGCTTTCCAGTAATGCCCTTTTGTCGTATCTTGTGTAGTAAAATCCCGTGGTCTACCTTTGTCAAAGGCTTTTGCAAAATCAAGATAGACCACATCAACATTTTTGTTATATTCCAGCTTTTCTAAATTGTTTCATAGTGGGCGACAGTTGGGAGAGGCATGAACGCCAACGCGAAAGCCATGTTGGTCTTGGTTCATTTTGTTATTTTGTTCGAGAAAATTGAGCCATGTTCTTAACTATTATTCTCTCCAAGACTTTAATAATGTGGGGGGTTTAAAGGCAACTGGTCGAAAAATTTTTTGCTTCTGTCTTCGACCCTCCCTTGTGGATTGGTGTGATGTTGGCACTTTTATTGCTTTGGTATTTTTCCCGGATTCTAATAAAAGTTTCTATAAAGAGAGAGAAAAGGAACGCTCAGCTCTTTAGCACAACGTTAAGGAGCACAGCAGGGAAGTGGTCGGGTCCAGCTGCCGAGTTAGTAGTCAACTCTTAATTGCTCCTTCTATGATGTCTCTGCTTAAAGTTATGTCCGTCAGTTTTGATGTGCAGTCAGTACCTTGGCAAAAAAAGCCCATAGGTGAGTTGATTATTTTGTCTTTCACGGGTTGCTGAAGACACTTTTGTACTGGAGCAGTAGTTCTTCAACAATCTCCTTGGGTTATTTATGGTTCTGCCGTCTGAGTCAGTCGTGGGCCAACACTCGCTCTCATTACTGACTTGTTTGCGGCATACTTGTAAAAGTTTTTGGGGATTGATTTTAGTACTTTGCCACAGCTTGTATTTTTTTCCGGTCATCTTCTAATTTAACTGATCTTTTAAGTTTTTCTTCTATAATTTTAATTTTGTTTTTCAGTTTTGTGTTAGTATTTCACTGTTGTTGGTGTTTCTTGGAGTTTTTTCTTAGTTTTGTTCTCTTTCGCATCAGAACTTTTCGGTCCCTTGGTATGTTACCCTTATAAGGAGGGGTCTTATTAGACGATCTCCTCAACGGTACATATTTCTCTGATATTTCCAAGCATTTCGTCGTCAGTATGTCGTATTTGCCCTCAGAGTCGCAGTCTTTCATGAGTGAGTCCCATTTTACTACACCAAAGGTCTCTCCTTAAATTTTTCCAGCAGACTGACTCGCTGTGAAAATTTATTCGCTGAAATTTGGTGCTTGTTGTGCTGCACTGGGAATTCCCTAGGTTGCATATTTGTAGATACGCTGGTCGTCGGGGTTTTATGATGTTATGATCTGAGAGATTATTTTGTTTACAGTAATATTATGTAGTAGGTCATCATTGTTTGTCATCACAATGTCCAGTATGTTGTCACCTCTTGTGGATGTTGATGACTTGTTGTAAACGAAATCCTCCGCAAAGTTCAAGACAGCTTCTGCCTGAGTCCCCATGTCCCCTTCCCTCCATATACACTCTCCAACTCCCAGTCTATGAGCGGGAAGTTAGATCCAAACCCGTGAGCATAATGGTAGGCATGGGTGGTGGTAGTGAGTTAATTACTTCTCTAATCTTTGTTAGTTGGTCATTAAATTTATTTGTTTGGGGACGCTGGTGGCCTGTATATATTTATATATACCCAATCAGGTCTTTAATGTATAGTACCAGGGATTCTGTGTACAAGTTTGATTCTGAGTGGAGAACTTGTGTCCTAGCTGCAAAGTGGTCATCCACGTAAGTGATGACACCGCCTTTTTTTCTTTTGTTTTGGTCTGTCCGTTCTATATGGTAAAAAGTTTGGTATTTTTTTTTCAGCTTCTCTGTTTCTTCTGTTAGGTGTGTTTTCTGTTAGGGAGATTATACAGGCATTTTCAGTTTGTGCCATTTCTGTGAGTAAATTTTTTTTTGCCTCTAAATTTGTATGGTAAATAGGCCAGCAATATTTAGAGTGAAATTATTTTTAAAGCTGTCGGCAAATTTCTGCCACTGTTGTTGCTGGTATCCTTTAGCGTTTGCGTGGGGCCCCACTGCCCCGGACTGCTTTCAGCATTTGCAGTATATGTTGCTGTACTTGTTGCATTTGTTGCATTTGCTGCAATAAAAAAGACTGTAGTAGCATTTTGTTGTTTTTCATCTGGTGTGGGGGTCCACTTTCCCAAAGCATTGTGTGGATTAGGGTTGATGGTGGTATGGTTGACCAAGCGGGTAGTTGTTTGGCGGGGGCTGCCTGTTTCCTTGTTGTTGTTTGGTAGTTTGATGGTCATAGGGGGGTAGCGGCGAGTGCCCTTCAATGTAATCTTTTACATTCCATATTCAAAAACTCCCGCTTTCTTTCTGACCCATAGCATATTGGTGGATGTAGAAAGACGCAATCCTTACCTTTTTTTCACCCTCTTGCTGGTTCACAGCCGTTTACAATATATCTAGTGCACAGTCTGGGGTGGGCATTTGGGCAATCACGGCCCCTTTGTCCATATTTACACTTGTTGTTTTTGTAATGTAGCATACCTTCTCTTCCTTGGTCGCTAGCCTGGTTTCCATTTCCTGCGGGAGTTTGGGGGGCAAGGCAAACACGCCTTGTTTGCCAGTAGAGTGTTTTGTATTTTGATTTTGTGAGGATGGTTCGTTGGGCCCATTACTTTCTTTATTTTCCTCACCATTTTTATTTTCGTTGTCAAGTTCATTTATTTCATCAACGTCGCTTACAACATTTACAGCACCTTCCTGCTCCAAACGTTGTTGTTGTTTTTACCTCCCTCTCCTTCTCCAATATGGCGTACACCTGCGCAAACGACCGGTCACAATCTTCGCCCAGCTGTTTTCTTGCACATTCTTCACAAGTGTACTGACACCTTTTATTAAAGAAGTTTCACTATGGCGTAAGCAGGGAGGTTTGAGGGAGTCAGCATGAAAAAGAATTTTTACATTTCTGGCACTTCAAACACTCCAGTAAACATTGTTTGTTGCATATTGCACAGTAAGTATCCGGAGGTGGCAGGTTTTCCATTGTGTACTGTAATTAAAATACCACCTCCGATAATTATCACAGTAAAGCAAAGATTCACGAGCTCGAAGTTGTAAACCGGAGCGCAGCTCTGGCACGGCCACACCCCCACCCCTGGTTAGGTGATCACCTAACCAGTGTTTTGGGGGTGAACACACACCACACACACACACACACCACACACACACACACACACACACCCCACACACAACACACACACACACACACACACACACACACGGGGTTGTAACACTTCCCTGATGTTATATGCGTGACGACATTGATGTTACCTTGCCTGCATTTAGAGGGGGCGGGGCTGGACGGGTGGGGGTAAACAAATGAGACAGGAGGGAAGGGGGAGATGGCTGGAAGTTACAAGGGGGGCATGGGGGGGGCAGAAATGAGAAGGGGGTAGGGGGGAGATGGCTGGAAGATACAGTTGGGGGATGGGGGGGTATAAATGAGAGGGGGGCAGGGGGGAGATGACTGGAAGATACAGGTGTGGGGAGGGAAGAGTTGTGTAGGTGCGCAGACGCCTATGAGCCATTCCACAAGTGTCTCACCTCTCATACCCATTTCCAGCACGTGGGTGAGTGGGTGTGTCAGTGTGGTGGTGGTGGTGCATTCAGTGGGTGTTGTGTTGCAGTGTGGGCGTGGTGGGGTGTTGCGTGGTGGTTGTGGTGTGGTGGGTGGGGTCCGTCACCGCTTGGCTCTACGTCACGTGTTGTTATACTGCCACCGGTGAATTAAGGTAATGACAACGGTGCGGGTGTCACTTTGTATGTACGTCCAGTGTGTGCGTGGTGACGAGGCTCGCGGTGGTGTTTGTGTGTGTGTGTGTGTGTGTGTGTGTGTGTGTGTGTGTGTGTGTGTGTGTGTTGAGAGAGAGAGACAGATGTGTGTGTGTTTGTGAAAGAGAGGTGTGTATGTGTGTTCCATATGTTTTTCTCACTGTCTTGTTCATTTACTGGTTTTGCTATTCAGGTAAGAGTGTGTATTCATCTAGTTGTCATCTAGTTGTATCTTACAGGGCCAGAGCAACGCTCGTATGGCCCCGTCTCCATATCAACATTTATTTTTCTCATTCATCTTTAGTGTTGGCCGAAGCCACCACCCCGGGAGGCGGGTCACAAACCCCCGGCTAACACCCGGTACCCATTCACTGCTGGGTGGACTGGGGCTCGGGTTTTTAAGAAGATCGCCCGTCTGTCTTCGCTCCGCCTGGGGATCGAACCCGGGACTTTTCGGTTGTGAGCCGAGCGTGCTAACCCTTACACTACGGAGTTCCCATATACACTACGGACTACTACTACTATGGACACTACTACGTGTGTGTGTGTGTGTGTGTGTGTGTGTGTGTGTGTGTGTGTGTGTGTGTGTGTGTGTGCCTGTGTCTTGCATCGATTTATTGAGTTCAACAACAAAGTACTTCAAGTTGCATTAAGAAAACTTTACTTATTCGCCTGTGTGTGTGTGTGTGTGTGTGTGTGTGTGTGTGTGTGTGTGTGTGTGTGTGGATTTTTTTGTATCAACTTAAGTTCGTATCCATTAATACGTTCCTAATGCCTTAACAGTGTGTTTGGATGCATTTTTAGAACTGTTTACTTTAGATCTGTATTACGAGCTGTTTATATCACCACCCTCATCACCACCACAACCATCATTATATCACCACCACCAACATCACCACAACCTTTCCTCCTCCAACTCCTCCACAGACCTTCCTTCCACATCCACCTCATCCACTATTCACACTCCTTCCACCCTCCTGCACAATTAAGTCATGCACCACCACTAAAATTACTGTCCTGCACATGCACCTCCCTTCCTTCCTTCCTTCCTTCCTTCCTTCCTTCCTTCCTTCCTTCCTTCCTCCTTCAACGGCAGCATCATCCTCGCCTTTGTCCTCGTCCTCGTCCTCGTCCTCAATTTTGTCCTCTTCCTTATCATTTTCCTCGTCCTCGCCTTTATCCTCGTCCTCTTCTTCATTTTGTCCTCTCCCTCGTTGTTGGCCTTCATAATTTTCCTCGTCCTCGCTTTTGTCCTCGTCCTCTTGCTCATTTTTGTCTTCCTCCTCATCATCATCCTCGCCCTCCAGCAAGGCAGGCGTCGAGGCCATTAAACTCATCATCATTATCCTCATGACACTTTTTGAAAACGACGAGAGAAAATGGGGTTTAAAGTTTTCTGGTGCGATGTAATAGTAATAATAATAATAATAATAATAATAATAGTAATAATAACTGATTAAATAGATATAATGATGATAACTATAATGATAATAATAGTTAAGTGCATGTGTTAATGTATCGCTATAACATGAGGTACGTATTATATATGTATATTGATGCGTGTGTGTGGTGCGTGTGTGTGTGTGTGTGTGCGTGTGTGTGTGTGTCATCACGTGTGTTGAGAGATAACATTATTTA